>OU342733.1:3672418-3889918 GCA_910589765.1 Avena atlantica
ACCCGATACATTTTTGAGAGTTGTGACCAAAAACTTGTCGTTTTCGTGTTTTATGGCATTTTCCTGAGCTATTGCCCACCAGTTTTTAGGTTCCAGTTAGATTGCAAGGCTAGTAAGACCCTTTACATGTTTGAGATATTGACTAAAAACTCGTACTTTTCGTGTTTTCTGGCCTTTTCATGAGCCATTGCCATAGTTTTGGGTTTCTAGGCGGATTTGCATGCCTCGTAAGAACCGTTACATGTTTGAGATATATGACCAGAAACTTGTCATTTTCGTGTTTATGGTCATTTTCATGAGTTATTCCCTAGAGTTTTTGTGTTCCAAGCGGATTTGCATGGTCTGTCAGGACCCGTTACATGTTTTTGGGAGATATGACCAGAAACCCGTCGTTTTCACGTTTTATGGCCGTTTATGGGCGTTTTCATGAGCTATTTCCCACAGTTTTGGGGTTCCAAGGTGATTTACAACGACCTTAAGACCCAACATATGTTTGAGAGTTATGACCAAAAACTCGTCGTTTTCGTGTTAGTGGCCCTTTTAATGCGTTATTTCCCATGTTTTTTAGGTTCCAGATTGATTTGCAAGGCTAGTAAGACTTTACATGTTTGAGATATATGACTAAAAAGTCGTTAATTTTCGTGTTTTATGGCCGTTTTCATAAGCTATTGCCCAATAGTTTTCGGTTCTAGGCGGATTTGCATGCCTCGTAAGAACCCTTACATGTTTGAGATATATAACCACAGACTCCTCGTTTTCGTGGTTATGGCCATTTTCATGAGTTATTTCCTAGAGTTTTTGCGTTCCAAGCGGATTTGCATGGTCTGGCAGACCCATTACATGTTTGGGAGATATGAGCAGAAATTCGTCGTTTTCACGTTTTTATGGCCGTTTTCATGAGCTATTGCCCATAGTTTTGGGGTTCCAGGCGATTTTTGTGCCTCATAAGAACCCCTTAAATGTTTGAGATATATAACCAGAACTCGTCGTTTTCGTGTTTATGGCAATTTTCATGAGTTATTTCCTAGAGTTTTTGTGTTCCAAGCGGATGTGCATGGTCTGGCAGACCCCATTACATGTTGGGAGATATGACCAGAAACTCGTCGTTTTCACGGTTTATGGCCGTTTTCATGAGCTATTGCCACAGTTTTGGGGTTCCAGGCGGATTTGCATGCATCCTAAGAAACCTTATATGTTTGAGAGATATGATCAGAAACTCGTCGTTTTCGTGTTTTTATGGCTGTTTTCATGAGCTATTGCCCACAGATTTGGGGTTCTAGATATATTTGCATGCCTCGTAAGAACTCTTACATGTTTGAGAGATATGACAAGAAACCCGCCGTTTTCGCGTTTTATGGCTGTTTTCATGAGCTATTGCCCCGCATTTTTTTGAGTTCCAGGGCGATTTACAACGACCTTAAGACCCGATACATTTTTGAGAGTTGTGACCAAAAAACTTGTCGTTTTCGTGTTTTATGGTCATTTCCTGAGCTATTGCCCACAGTTTTTAGGTTCCAGTTAGATTTGCAAGGCTAGTAAGACACTTTACATGTTTGAGATATATGACTAAAAATCGTACTTTTCGTGTTTTCTGGCCATTTTCATGAGCCATTGCCCATAGTTTTGGGTTTCTAGGCCGATTTGCATGCCTCGTAAGAACCGTTACATGTTGAGATATATGACCAGAAACTTGTCATTTTCGTGTTTATGGTCATTTTCATGAGTTATTTCCTAGAGTTTTTGTGTTCCAAGCGGATTTGCATGGTCTGTCAGACCCCGTTACATGAGATATGACCAGAAACTCGCCGCTTTCACTTTTTATGGCCGTTTATGGCGTTTTCATGAGCTATTGCCCACAGTTTCGGGGTTCTAGAAGATTTTGCATGCCTCATAAGAACCCTTAAATGTTTGAGATATATAACCAGAAACTCGTCGTTTTCGTGTTTATGGCCATTTTCATGAGTTATTTCCTAGAGTTTTTGCGTTCCAAGCGGATTTGCATGGTCTGGCAGACCCATTACATGTTTGGAGATATGACCAGAAACTCGTCGTTTTCACGTTTTTATGGCCGTTTTCATGAGCTATTGCCCACAGTTTTGGGGTTCCAGGCGGATTTGCATGCCTCGTAAGAACCCTTAAATGTTTGAGATATATAACCAGAAACTCGTCGTTTTCGTGTTTATGGCAATTTTCATGAGTTATTTCCTAGAGTTTTTGTGTTCCAAGCGGATGTGCATGGTCTGGCAGACCCATTACAGTTTTGGAGATATGACCAGAAACTCGTCGTTTTCACGGTTTATGGCCGTTTTCATGAGCTATTGCCCATAGTTTTGGGGTTCCAGGCGGATTTGCATGCCTCTAAGAACCCTTATATGTTTGAGAGATATGATCAGAAACTCGTCGTTTTCGTGTTTTATGGCTGTTTCATGAGCTATTGCCCACAGATTTGGGGTTCTAGATATATTTGCATGCCTCGTAAGAACCCTTACATGTTTGAGAGATATGACAAGAAACCCGCCGTTTTCGCGTTTTATGGCTGTTTTCATGAGCTATTGCCCGCATTTTTTTGGGTTCCAGGGCGATTTACAACGACCTTAAGACCCGATACATTTTTGAGAGAGTTGTGACCAAAAACTTGTCGTTTTCGTGTTTTATGGTCATTTTCCTGAGCTATTGCCCACAGTTTTAGGTTCCAGTTAGATTTGCAAGGCTAGTAAGACCCTTTACATGTTTGAGATATATGACTAAAAACTCGTACTTTTCGTGTTTTTCTGCCTTTTTCATGAGCCATTGCCCATAGTTTTGGGTTTCTAGGCGGATTTGCATGCCCGTTAAGAACCGTTACATGTTTGAGATATATGACCAGAAACTTGTCATTTTCGTGTTTATGGTCATTTTCATGAGTTTTTCCTAGAGTTTTTGTGTTCCAGCGGATGCTTATGGTCTGTCAGACCCGTTACATGTTTGGGAGATATGACCAGAACCCGTCGTTTTCACGTTTTATGGCGTTTTATGGGCGTTTTCATGAGCTATTTCCCACAGTTTTGGGGTTCCAAGGTGATTACAACGACCTTAAGACCCAACATATGTTTGAGAGTTATGACCAAAAACTCGTCGTTTTCGTGTTTATGGCCCCTTTAATGCGTTATTCCCATGTTTTTTTTTTAGGTTCCAATTGATTTGCAAGGCTAGTAAGACCTTTACATGTTTTGAGATATATGACTAAAAAGTCGTAATTTTCGTGTTTTATGGCCGTTTTCATAAGCTATTGCCCATAGTTTTCGGGTTCTAGGCGGATTTGCATGCCTCGTAAGAACCCTTACATGTTTGAGATATATAACCACAGACTCCTCGTTTTCGTGGTTATGGCCATTTTCATGAGTTATTTCCTAGAGTTTTTGCGTTCCAAGCGGATTTGCATGGTCTGGCAGACCCATTACATGTTTGGGAGATATGAGCAGAAATTCGTCGTTTTCACGTTTTATGGCCGTTTTCATGAGCTATTGCCCATAGTTTTGGGGTTCCAGGCGAATTTTGTGCCTCATAAGAACCCTTAAATGTTTGAGATATATAACCAAAACTCGTCGTTTTCGTGTTTATGGCAATTTTCATGAGTTATTTCCTAGAGTTTTTGTGTTCCAAGCGGATGTGCATGGTCTGGCAGACCCATTACATGTTTGGGAGATATGACCAGAAACTCGTCGTTTTCACGGTTTATGGCCGTTTTCATGAGCTATTGCCACAGTTTTGGGGTTCCAGGCGGATTTGCATGCATCCTAAGAAACCTTATATGTTTGAGAGATATGATCAGAAACTCGTCGTTTTCGTGTTTTATGGCTGTTTTCATGAGCTATTGCCCATAGATTTGGGGTTCTAGATATATTTGCATGCCTCGTAAGAACTCTTACATGTTTGAGAGATATGACAAGAAACCCGCCGTTTTCGCGTTTTATGGCTGTTTTCATGAGCTATTGCCCGCATTTTTTGGGTTCCAGGGCGATTTACAACGACCTTAAGACCCGATACATTTTTGAGAGTTGTGACCAAAAACTTGTCGTTTTCGTGTTTTATGGTCATTTTCCTGAGCTATTGCCCACAGTTTTTAGGTTCCAGTTAGATTTGCAAGGCTAGTAAGACACTTTACATGTTTGAGATATATGACTAAAAACTCGTACTTTTCGTGTTTTCTGGCCATTTTCATGAGCCATTGCCCATAGTTTTGGGTTTCTAGGCCGATTTGCATGCCTCGTAAGAACCGTTACATGTTTGAGATATATGACCAGAAACTTGTCATTTTCGTTTTATGGTCATTTTCATGAGTTATTTCCTAGAGTTTTTGTGTTCCAAGCGGATTTTGCATGGTCTGTCAGACCCGTTACATGTTTGGGAGATATGACCAGAAACTCGCCGCTTTCACTTTTTATGGCCGTTTATGGGCGTTTTCATGAGCTATTGCCCACAGTTTCGGGGTTCTAGGAAGATTTGCATGCCTCGTAAGAACCCTTAAATGTTTGAGATATATAACTAGAAACTCGTCGTTTTCGTGTTTATGGCCATTTTCATGAGTTATTTCCTAGAGTTTTTGCGTTCCAAGCGGATTTGCATGGTCTGGCAGACCCATTACATGTTTGGGAGATATGACCAGAAACTCGTCGTTTTCACGTTTTATGGCCGTTTTCATGAGCTATTGCTCACAGTTTTGGGGTTCCAGGCGGATTTGCATGCCTCGTAAGAACCCTTAAATGTTTGAGATATATAACCAGAAACTCGTCGTTTTCGTGTTTACGGAATTTTCTGAGTTATTTCCTAGAGTTTTTGTGTTCCAAGCGGATGTGCATGGTCTGGCAGACCCATTACATGTTTGGGAGATATGACCAAAACTCGTCGTTTTCACGGTTTATGGCCGTTTTCATGAGCTATTGCCCATAGTTTTTGGGTTCCAGGCGGATTTGCATGCCTCCTAAGAACCCTTATATGTTGAGAGATATGATCAGAAACTCGTCGTTTTCGTGTTTTATGGCTGTTTCATGAGCTATTGCCCACAGATTTGGCGTTCTAGATATATTTGCATGCCTCTAAGAACTCTTACATGTTTGAGAGATATGACAAGAAACCCGCCGTTTTTCGCGTTTTATGGCTGTTTTCATGAGCTATTGCCCGCATTTTTTGGGTTCCAGGGCGATTTACAACGACCTTAAGACCCGATACATTTTTGAGAGTTGTGACCAAAAACTTGTCGTTTTCGTGTTTTATGGTCATTTTCCTCAGCTATTGCCCACAGTTTTTTAGGTTCCAGTTAGATTTGCAAGGCTAGTAAGACACTTTACATGTTTGAGATATATGACTAAAAACTCGTACTTTTCGTGTTTTCTGGCCATTTTCATGAGCCATTGCCCATAGTTTTGGGTTTCTAGGCCGATTTGCATGCCTCGTAAGAACCGTTACATGTTTGAGATATATGACCAGAAACATGTCATTTTCGTGTTTATGGTCATTTTCATGAGTTATTTCCTAGAGTTTTTGTGTTCCAAGCGGATTTGCATGGTCTGTCAGACCCGTTACATGTTTGGGAGATATGACCAGAAACTCGCGCTTTCACTTTTTATGGCCGTTTATGGGCGTTTTCATGAGCTATTGCCCACAGTTTCGGGGTTCTAGGAAGATTTGCATGCCTCGTAAGAACCCTTAAATGTTTGAGATATATAACTAGAAACTCGTCGTTTTCGTGTTTATGGCCATTTTCATGAGTTATTTCCTAGAGTTTTTGCGTTCCAAGCGGATTTGCATGGTCTGACAGACCCATTACTTGTTTGGGAGATATGACCAGAAACTCGTCGTTTTCACGTTTTATGGCCGTTTTCATGAGCTATTGCTCACAGTTTTGGGGTTCCAGGCGGATTTGCATGCCTCGTAAGAACCCTTAAATGTTTGAGATATATAACCAGAAACTCGTCGTTTTCGTGTTTATGGAAATTTTCATGAGTTATTTCCTAGAGTTTTGTGTGTTCCAAGCGGATGTGCATGGTCTGGCAGACCCATTACATGTTTGGGAGATATGACCAGAAAACTCGTCGTTTTCACGGTTTATGGCCGTTTTCATGAGCTATTGCCCATAGTTTTGGGGTTCCAGGCGGATTTGCATGCCTCCTAAGAACCCTTATATGTTTGAGAGATATGATCAGAAACTCGTCGTTTTCGTGTTTTATGGCTGTTTTCATGAGCTATTGCCCACAGATTTGGGGTTCTAGACATATTTGCATGCCTCGTAAGAACCCTTACATGTTTGAGAGATATGAAAAGAAACCCGCCATTTTCACGTTTTATGGCTATTTTCATGAGCTATTGCCCGCATTTTTGGGGTTCCAGGGCGATTTACAACGACCTTAAGACCCGATACATTTTTGAGAGTTGTGACCAAAAACTTGTCGTTTTCGTGTTTTATGGTCATTTTCCTGAGCTATTGCCCATAGTTTTTAGGTTCCAGTTCGATTTGCAAGGCTAGTAAGACACTTTACATGTTTGAGATATATGACTAAAAACTCGTACTTTTCGTGTTTTCTGGCCATTTTCATGAGCCATTGCCCATAGTTTTGGGTCTCTATGCCGATTTGCATGCCTCGTAAGAACCGTTACATGTTTGAGATATATAACCAGAAACTCGTCATTTTCGTGTTTATGGCCATTTTCATGAGTTATTTCCTAGAGTTTTTGCGTTCCAAGCGGATTTGCATGGTCTGGCAGACCCATTACATGTTTGGGAGATATGACCAGAAACTCGTCGTTTTCACGTTTTATGGCTGTTTTCATGAGCTATTGCCCACAGTTTTGGGGTTCCAGGCGGATTTGCATGCCTCGTAAGAACCCTTAAATGTTTGAGATATATAACCAGAAACTCGTCGTTTTCGTGTTTATGTCAATTTTCATGAGTTATTTCCTAGAGTTTTTGTGTTCCAAGCGGATGTGCATGGTCTGGCAGACCCATTACATGTTTGGGAGATATGACCAGAAACTCGTCGATTTCACGGTTTATGGCCGTTTTCATGAGCTATTGCCCACAGTTTTGGGGTTCCAGGCGGATTTGCATGCCTCCTAAGAACACTTATATGTTTGAGAGATATGATCAGAAACTCGTCGTTTTCGTGTTTTATGGCTGTTTTCATGAGCTATTGCCCACAGATTTGGGGTTCTAGATATATTTGCATGCCTCGTAAGAACGCTTACATGTTTGAGAGATATGACAAGAAACCCGCCGTTTTCGCGTTTTATGGCTGTTTTCATGAGCTATTGCCCGCATTTTTTTGGTTCCAGGGCGATTTACAACGACCTTAAGACCCGATACATTTTTGAGAGTTGTGACCAAAAAATGTCGTTCGTGTTTTATGGTCATTTCCTGAGCTATTGCCCACAGTTTTTAGGTTCCAGTTAGATTTGCAAGGCTAGTAAGACCCTTTACATGTTTGAGATATATGACTAAAAACTCGTACTTTTCGTGTTTTCTGGCCTTTTCATGAGCCATTGCCCATAGTTTTGGGTTTCTAGGCGGATTTGCATGCCTCGTAAGAACCGTTACATGTTTGAGATATATGACCAGAAACTTGTCATTTTCGTGTTTATGGTCATTTTCATGAGTTATTTCCTAGAGTTTTTGTGTTCCAAGCGGATTTGCATGGTCTGTCAGACCCGTTACATGTTTGGGAGATATGACCAGAAACCCGTCGTTTTCACGTTTTATGGCCGTTTATGGGCGTTTTCATGAGCTATTTCCCACAGTTTTGGGGTTCCAAGGTGATTTACAACGACCTTAAGACCCAACATATGTTTGAGAGTTATGACCAAAAACTCGTCGTTTTCGTGTTTATGGCCCCTTTAATGCGTTATTTCCCATGTTTTTTAGGTTCCAGATTGATTTGCAAGGCTAGTAAGACCTTTACATGTTTGAGATATATGACTAAAAAGTCGTAATTTTCGTGTTTTATGGCCGTTTTCATAAGCTATTGCCCATAGTTTTCGGGTTCTAGGCGGATTGCATGCCTCGTAAGAACCCTTACATGTTTGAGATATATAACCACAGACTCCTCGTTTTCGTGGTTATGGCCATTTTCATGAGTTATTTCCTAGAGTTTTTGCGTTCCAAGCAGATTTGCATGGTCTGGCAGACCCATTACATGTTTGGGAGATATGAGCAGAAATTCGTCGTTTTCACGTTTTATGGCCGTTTTCATGAGCTATTGCCCATAGTTTTGGGGTTCCAGGCGAATTTTTGTGCCTCATAAGAACCCTTAAATGTTTGAGATATATAACCAGAAACTCGTCGTTTTCGTGTTTATGGCAATTTTCATGAGTTATTTCCTAGAGTTTTTGTGTTCCAAGCGGATGTGCATGGTCTGGCAGACCCATTACATGTTTGGGAGATATGACCAGAAACTCGTCGTTTTCACGGTTTATGGCCGTTTTCATGAGCTATTGCCACAGTTTTGGGGTTCCAGGCGGATTTGCATGCATCCTAAGAAACCTTATATGTTTGAGAGATATGATCAGAAACTCGTCGTTTTCGTGTTTTATGGCTGTTTTCATGAGCTATTGCCCACAGATTTGGGGTTCTAGATATATTTGCATGCCTCGTAAGAACTCTTACATGTTTGAGAGATATGACAAGAAACCCGCCGTTTTCGCGTTTTATGGCTGTTTTCATGAGCTATTGCCCGCATTTTTTGGGTTCCAGGGCGATTTACAACGACCTTAAGACCCGATACATTTTTGAGAGTTGTGACCAAAAACTTGTCGTTTTCGTGTTTTATGGTCATTTTCCTGAGCTATTGCCCACAGTTTTTAGGTTCCAGTTAGATTTGCAAGGCTAGTAAGACACTTTACATGTTTGAGATATATGACTAAAAACTCGTACTTTTCGTGTTTTCTGGCCATTTTCATGAGCCATTGCCCATAGTTTTGGGTTTCTAGGCCGATTTGCATGCCTCGTAAGAACCGTTACATGTTTGAGATATATGACCAGAAACTTGTCATTTTCGTGTTTATGGTCATTTTCATGAGTTATTTCCTAGAGTTTTTGTGTTCCAAGCGGATTTTGCATGGTCTGTCAGACCCGTTACATGTTTGGGAGATATGACCAGAAACTCGCCGCTTTCACTTTTTATGGCCGTTTATGGGCGTTTTCATGAGCTATTGCCCACAGTTTCGGGGTTCTAGGAAGATTTGCATGCCTCGTAAGAACCCTTAAATGTTTGAGATATATAACTAGAAACTCGTCGTTTTCGTGTTTATGGCCATTTTCATGAGTTATTTCCTAGAGTTTTTGCGTTCCAAGCGGATTTGCATGGTCTGGCAGACCCATTACATGTTTGGGAGATATGACCAGAAACTCGTCGTTTTCACGTTTTATGGCCGTTTTCATGAGCTATTGCTCACAGTTTTGGGGTTCCAGGCGGATTTGCATGCCTCGTAAGAACCCTTAAATGTTTGAGATATATAACCAGAAACTCGTCGTTTTCGTGTTTATGGAAATTTTCTTGAGTTATTTCCTAGAGTTTTTGTGTTCCAAGCGGATGTGCATGGTCTGGCAGACCCATTACATGTTTGGGAGATATGACCAGAAACTCGTCGTTTTCACGGTTTATGGCCGTTTTCATGAGCTATTGCCCATAGTTTTGGGGTTCCAGGCGGATTTGCATGCCTCCTAAGAACCCTTATATGTTTGAGAGATATGATCAGAAACTCGTCGTTTTCGTGTTTTATGGCTGTTTTCATGAGCTATTGCCCATAGATTTGGGGTTCTAGACATATTTGCATGCCTCGTAAGAACCCTTACATGTTTGAGAGATATGAAAAGAAACCCGCCATTTTCACGTTTTATGGCTATTTTCATGAGCTATTGCCCGCATTTTTGGGGTTCCAGGGCGATTTACAACGACCTTAAGACCCGATACATTTTTGAGAGTTGTGACCAAAAACTTGTCGTTTTCGTGTTTTATGGTCATTTTCCTGAGCTATTGCCCACAGTTTTTAGGTTCCAGTTAGATTTGCAAGGCTTGTAAGACACTTTACATGTTTGAGATATATGACTAAAAACTCGTACTTTTCGTGTTTTCTGGCCATTTTCATGAGCCATTGCCCATAGTTTTGGGTCTCTAGGCCGATTTGCATGCCTCGTAAGAACCGTTACATGTTTGAGATATATGACCAGAAACTTGTCATTTTCGTGTTTATGGTCATTTTCATGAGTTATTTCCTAGAGTTTTTGTGTTCCAAGCGGATTTTGCATGGTCTGTCAGACCCGTTACATGTTTGGGAGATATGACCAGAAACTCGCCGCTTTCACTTTTTATGGCCGTTTATGGGCGTTTTCATGAGCTATTGCCCACAGTTTCGGGTTCTAGGAAGATTTGCATGCCTCGTAAGAACCCTTAAATGTTTGAGATATATAACTAGAAACTCGTCGTTTTCGTGTTTATGGCCATTTTCATGAGTTATTTCCTAGAGTTTTTGCGTTCCAAGGGGATTTGCATGGTCTGGCAGACCCATTACATGTTTGGGAGATATGACCAGAAACTCGTCGTTTTCACGTTTTATGGCCGTTTTCATGAGCTATTGCTCACAGTTTTGGGGTTCCAGGCGGATTTGCATGGCTCGTAAGAACCCTTAAATGTTTGAGATATATAACCAGAAACTCGTCGTTTTCGTGTTTATGGAATTTTTCATGAGTTATTTCCTAGAGTTTTTGTGTTCCAAGCGGATGTGCATGGTCTGGCAGACCCATTACATGTTTGGAAGATATGACCAGAAACTCGTCGTTTTCACGGTTTATGGCCGTTTTCATGAGCTATTGCCCATAGTTTTGGGGTTCCAGGCGGATTTGCATGCCTCCTAAGAACCCTTATATGTTTGAGAGATATGATCAGAAACTCGTCGTTTTCGTGTTTTATGGCTGTTTTCATGAGCTATTGCCCACAGATTTGGGGTTCTAGACATATTTGCATGCCTCGTAAGAACCCTTACATGTTTGAGAGATATGAAAAGAAACCCGCCATTTTCACGTTTTATGGCTATTTTCATGAGCTATTGCCCGCATTTTTTGGGGTTCCAGGGCGATTTACAACGACCTTAAGACCCGATACATTTTTGAGAGTTGTGACCAAAAACTTGTCGTTTTCGTGTTTTATGGTCATTTTCCTGAGCTATTGCCCACAGTTTTTAGGTTCCAGTTAGATTTGCAAGGCTAGTAAGACCCTTTACATGTTTGAGATATATGACTAAAAACTCGTACTTTTCGTGTTTTCTGGCCTTTTTCATGAGCCATTGCCCATAGTTTTGGGTTTCTAGGTGGATTTGCATGCCTCGTAAGAACCGTTACATGTTTGAGATATATGACCAGAAACTTGTCATTTTCGTGTTTATGGTCATTTTCATGAGTTATTTCCTAGAGTTTTTGTGTTCCAAGCGGATTTGCATGGTCTGTCAGACCCTTTACATGTTTGGGAGATATGACCAGAAACTCGTCGTTTTCATGTTTTATGGCCGTTTATGGGCGTTTTCATGACCTATTTCCCACAGTTTTGGGGTTCCAAGGTGATTTACAGCGACCTTAAGACCCAACATATGTTTGAGAGTTATGAACAAAAACTCGCCGTTTTCGTGTTTATGGCCCCTTTAATGCGTTATTTCCCATGTTTTTTAGGTTCCAGATGGATTTGCAAGGCTATTAAGACCTTTACATGTTTGAGATATATGACTAAAAAGTCGTAATTTTCGTGTTTTATGGCCGTTTTCATAAGCTATTGCCCATAGTTTTCGGGTTCTAGGCGGATTTGCATGCCTCGTAAGAATCCTTACATGTTTGAGATATATAACCACAGACTCCTCGTTTTCGTGGTTATGGCCATTTTCATGAGTTATTTCCTAGAGTTTTTGCGTTCCAAGCGGATTTGCATGGTCTGGCAGACCCATTACATGTTTGGGAGATATGACCAGAAATTCGTCATTTTCACGTTTTATGGCCGTTTTCATGAGCTATTGCCCATAGTTTTGGGGTTCCAGGAGAATTTTCGTGCCTCATAAGAACCCTTAAATGTTTGAGATATATAACCAGAAACTCGTCGTTTTCGTGTTTATGGCCATTTTCATGATTTATTTCCTAGAGTTTTTGCGTTCCAAGCAGATTTGCATGGTCTGGCAGACCCATTACATGTTTGGGAGATATGACCAGAAACTCGTCGTTTTCACGTTTTATGGCCGTTTTCATGAGCTATTGCCCACAATTTTGGGGTTCCAGGCGGATTTGCATGCCTCGTAAGATACCTTAAATGTTTGAGATATATAACCAGAAACTCGTCGTTTTCCTGTTTATGGCAATTTTCAAGAGTTATTTCCTAGAGTTTTTGTGTTCCAAGCGGATGTGCATGGTCTGGCAGACCCATTACATGTTTGGGAGATTTGACCAGAAACTCGTCGTTTTCACAGTTTATGGCCGTTTTCATGAGCTATTGCCCACAGTTTTGGGGTTCCAGGCGGATTTGCATGCCTCCTAAGAACCCTTATATGTTTGAGAGATATGATCAGAAACTCGTCGTTTTCGTGTTTTATGGCTGTTTTCATGAGCTATTGCCCACAGATTTGGGGTTCTAGACATATTTGCATGCCTCGTAAGAACCCTTACATGTTTGAGAGATATGACAAGAAACCCGCCGTTTTCGCGTTTTATGGCTGTTTTCATGAGCTATTGCCCGCATTTTTTGGGTTCCAGGACGATTTACAACGACCTTAAGACCCGATACGTTTTTGAGAGTTGTGACCAAAAACTTGTCGTTTTCGTGTTTTATGGTCATTTTCCTGAGCTATTGCCCACAGTTTTTAGGTTCCAGTTAGATTTGCAAGGCTAGTAAGACCCTTTACATGTTTGAGATATATGACTAAAAACTCGTACTTTTCGTGTTTTCTGGCCTTTTTCATGAGCCATTGCCCATAGTTTTGGGTTTCTAGGTGGATTTGCATGCCTCGTAAGAACCGTTACATGTTTGAGATATATGACCAGAAACTTGTCATTTTCGTGTTTATGGTCATTTTCATGAGTTATTTCCTAGAGTTTTTGTGTTCCAAGCGGATTTGCATGGTCTGTCAGACCCTTTACATGTTTGGGAGATATGACCAGAAACTCGTCGTTTTCATGTTTTATGGCCGTTTATGGGCGTTTTCATGACCTATTTCCCACAGTTTTGGGGTTCCAAGGTGATTTACAGCGACCTTAAGACCCAACATATGTTTGAGAGTTATGAACAAAAACTCGCCGTTTTCGTGTTTATGGCCCCTTTAATGCGTTATTTCCCATGTTTTTTAGGTTCCAGATGGATTTGCAAGGCTATTAAGACCTTTACATGTTTGAGATATATGACTAAAAAGTCGTAATTTTCGTGTTTTATGGCCGTTTTCATAAGCTATTGCCCATAGTTTTCGGGTTCTAGGCGGATTTGCATGCCTCGTAAGAATCCTTACATGTTTGAGATATATAACCACAGACTCCTCGTTTTCGTGGTTATGGCCATTTTCATGAGTTATTTCCTAGAGTTTTTGCGTTCCAAGCGGATTTGCATGGTCTGGCAGACCCATTACATGTTTGGGAGATATGACCAGAAATTCGTCATTTTCACGTTTTATGGCCGTTTTCATGAGCTATTGCCCATAGTTTTGGGGTTCCAGGAGAATTTTCGTGCCTCATAAGAACCCTTAAATGTTTGAGATATATAACCAGAAACTCGTCGTTTTCGTGTTTATGGCCATTTTCATGATTTATTTCCTAGAGTTTTTGCGTTCCAAGCAGATTTGCATGGTCTGGCAGACCCATTACATGTTTGGGAGATATGACCAGAAACTCGTCGTTTTCACGTTTTATGGCCGTTTTCATGAGCTATTGCCCACAATTTTGGGGTTCCAGGCGGATTTGCATGCCTCGTAAGATACCTTAAATGTTTGAGATATATAACCAGAAACTCGTCGTTTTCCTGTTTATGGCAATTTTCAAGAGTTATTTCCTAGAGTTTTTGTGTTCCAAGCGGATGTGCATGGTCTGGCAGACCCATTACATGTTTGGGAGATTTGACCAGAAACTCGTCGTTTTCACAGTTTATGGCCGTTTTCATGAGCTATTGCCCACAGTTTTGGGGTTCCAGGCGGATTTGCATGCCTCCTAAGAACCCTTATATGTTTGAGAGATATGATCAGAAACTCGTCGTTTTCGTGTTTTATGGCTGTTTTCATGAGCTATTGCCCACAGATTTGGGGTTCTAGACATATTTGCATGCCTCGTAAGAACCCTTACATGTTTGAGAGATATGACAAGAAACCCGCCGTTTTCGCGTTTTATGGCTGTTTTCATGAGCTATTGCCCGCATTTTTTGGGTTCCAGGACGATTTACAACGACCTTAAGACCCGATACGTTTTTGAGAGTTGTGACCAAAAACTTGTCGTTTTCGTGTTTTATGGTCATTTTCCTGAGCTATTGCGCACAGTTTTTAGGTTCCAGTTAGATTTGCAAGGCTAGTAAGACCCTTTACATGTTTGAGATATATGACTAAAAACACGTACTTTTCGTGTTTTCTGGCCATTTTCATGAGCCATTGCCCATAGTTTTGGGTTTCTAGGCGGATTTGCATGCCTCGTAAGAACCGTTACATGTTTGAGATATATGACCAGAAACTTGTCATTTTCGTGTTTATGGTCATTTTCATGAGTTATTTCCTAGAGTTTTTGTGTTCCAAGCGGATTTTGCATGGTCTGTCAGACCCGTTACATGTTTGGGAGATATGACCAGAAACTCGCCGCTTTCACGTTTTATTGCCGTTTATGGGCGTTTTCATGAGCTATTGCCCACAGTTTCGGGGTTCTAGGAAGATTTGCATGCCTCGTAAGAACCCTTACATGTATGATAGATATACCTAGAAACTCGTCGTTTTTGCGTTTTATGGCTGTTTTCATGAGCTATTGCCCACAGTTTTGGGGTTCCATGGTGATTTTCAACGACCTTAAGACCCAACATATGTTTGAGAGTTATGACCAAAAACTCGTCGTTTTCGTGTTTATGGCCCTTTTAATGAGTTATTTCCCATGTTTTTTAGGTTCCAGTTGAATTTGCAAGGCTAGTAAGACCCCTTACATGTTTGAGATATATGACTAAAAAGTCGTAATTTTCGTGTTTGATGGCCGTTTTCAGGAGCTATTGCCCATAGTTTTCGAGTTCTAGGCGGATTTGTATGCCTCATAAGAACCCTTACATGTTTGAGATATATAACCACAGACTCCTTGTTTTCGTGGTTATGGCCATTTTCATGAGTTATTTCCTAGAGTTTTTGCGTTCCAAGCGGATTAGCTTGGTCTGGCAGACCCATTACATGTTTGGGAGATATGACCAGAAACTCGTCGTTTTCACGTTTTATGGCCGTTTTCATGAGCTATTGCCCATAGTTTTGAAGTTGCAGGCGAATTTGCATGCCTCATAAGAACCCTTAAATGTTTGAGATATATAACCAGAAACTCGTCGTTTTCGTGTTTATGGCCATTTTCATGAGTTAGTTCCTAGAGTTTTTGTGTTCCAAGCGGATTTGCATGGTCTGTCAGACCCGTTACATGTTTGGGAGATATGACCAGAAACTCGTCGTTTTCACGTTTTATGGCCGTTTATGGGCGTTTTCATGAGCTGTTTCCCACAGTTTTGGGGTTCCAAGGTGATTTACAACGACCTTAAGACCCAACATATGTTTGAGAGTTATGACCAAAAACTCGTCGTTTTCGTGTTTATGGCCCTTTTAATGCGTTATTTCCTATGTTTTTAGGTTCCAGTTGGATTTGCAAGGCTAGTAAGACCTTTACATGTTTGAAATATATGACTAAAAAGTCGTAATTTTCGTATTTTATGGCCGTTTTCATGAGCTATTGCCCATAGTTTTCGGGTTCTAGGCGGATTTGCATGCCTCGTAAGAACCCTTACATGTTTGAGATATATAACCACAGACTCCTTGTTTTCGTGGTTATGGCCATTTTCATGAGTTATTTCCTAGAGTTTTTGCGTTCCAAGCGGATTTGCATGGTCTGGCAGACCCATTACATGTTTGGGAGATCTGACCAGAAATTCGTCGTTTTCACGTTTTATGGCCGTTTTCATGAGCTATTGCCCACAATTTTGGGGTTTAGGCGGATTTGCATGCCTCGTAAGATACCTTAAATGTTTGAGATATATAACCAGAAACTCGTCGTTTTCGTGTTTATGGCAATTTTCATGAGTTATTTCCTAGAGTTTTTGTGTTCCAAGCGGATGTGCATGGTCTGGCAGACCCATTACATGTTTGGGAGATTTGACCAGAAACTCGTCGTTTTCACGGTTTATGGCCGTTTTCATGAGCTATTGCCCACAGTTTTGGGGTTCCAGGCGGATTTGCATGCCTCCTAAAAACCCTTATATGTTTGAGAGATATGATCAGAAACTCGTCGTTTTCGTGTTTTATGGCTGTTTTCATGAGCTATTGCCCAGAACCTAGCCATTGTGACTAACTGCTGGGCCCTAGGCCACATCAGCAAGCCACCGTGGTGGTCAAAGGTCAGCGGGCCCGTGGGCCACGTCAGTGTGACGCCGGGGTGACATCATCTCGGCGGCCACCGTCGGGTGGTCACCGGGGACAACACTGTGAGGCGTGCGGGGCGACGGGGTTAGGCTTGATCGAACCAGCGCGTCGAGGTAAGCAATAAAGTGGCAGCGCCGCTCGAAGAAGGTCACCGGAGCTGGGCGCATGACGGGCAGCGGCGGCGGTGCTTGCAGGGACACGACGCGTGGCGGCTACAACAAGCAAGCAGGCAAACGGAGGGCACTGGGAGGTGCAGAGGCTCACCGCGCGTTAGAGAGAAGGCGATGCAGGGAGCAAGATAGTGGCGGAGCCGCTCCTTCTTGGTCACCGGAGCTTCGCCTCCGTCGAGCTCGAGCGGCGGCGGCGTCGGGCGGGGCACTACTAGGAAAACAGCTATAGGTAATCAGCACATCCGTGGCTCACATGGTTGAAGTGCCCCACGGCTAAAACAGGCGTGGCTCACCTGTGGGCAGTGCCCTACTAGTAACTAGAACAACCGTGGCGCACATGACTATAGTGCGCCACAGATGTGTGTGGTCCAGGGCCCTGTTGGACGCTCGCCAAACATATGTAGCGCACTATAGTCATGTGCGCCACAGTTGTTAGTGTCATCTGTGGCGCACATGGGGGGGTGCGCTACGCCTAAGCGCACGCCCCCTCTGCTGTGAAACGGCCACAAACATCTGTGGCGCACATGGCATAGTGCGCCACAGATGTATAAACTTAGCCGTAGGGCACTCTGCCCTAGTGCCCTACGCCTAAGTGGCATGCACTCCACCCCCCCCCCCTGTGGATCGCCTTTTTAGGGTTTGCAAAAAATAAACGAAAATGATAAACACTTCAAAAAATTAAATCCTTTCATATTTAGGTAGGTAATGTGGTATAGCATCTAGTAAAATTAACAAACATGAGTTTTGACTTTATTTGCAAAAAAAAGTCATGCCACGGTAAAAAGGCCGTAACTTTTGCATACGATATCGGAAAAAACGTATAATATACCAAAATGACGAGAACGAGATTTCGCATCCGCTCGCAACGACCTACGGTCATTTAGCGATTTTTTAGATTTTCAAAATTCGAAAATAGTAAAAAGTTACGGTCAAAAGACCGTTTTTTCCTGCAGAAAAAAAAATAGAGGGCGACTTACCCGTAGCGCACCACCACCTAGTGCGCCACGGATAAGCTTGGGCGGGATTCAAATTTCGAATCCCCACCCCGCCCACCAATCCCCACCCCGCCCACCTTCCCTCCCCTTCTCTCCTTTTCCTTTTCCTCCCTTCTCATTTCCTTCTTCTCCTCCTTCTCCTTCTCCTTTCTCCTCCTCTTCCTCCTCCTTGCAGTGAACATGGTGATGGCGGCGGCGGCGGCCTCCTCTTTGCAGTTCCGATGAAGAGACGGCGGGCTCCTTCTTCTCCTCCTCTTCCTCCTCCTCCTTGTAGTTCCGACGATGACGAGGCCTCCTCTTCTTCTCCTCCTCCTCCTCCTCCTCTTCTTCTTCTCCTCCTCCTCCTCCTCCTCTTCTTCTCCTCCTCCTCCTCTTCTTCTCCTCCTCTTCCTCCTCCTCCTCTTCCTCTCCTTCTCCTCCTCCTCTTCCTCCTCTTCTCCTCCTCCTCCTCCTCCTCATCTTCTCCTCCTCTTCCTCCTATTCTCCTCCACCTCCTTGCAATTCCGACGACGACGACAACGAGGAGACGACGAGGAGGCGACGAGGAGATGACGAGGAGGCGACGACGGCGACCTGCACCGACGCGCGACGGCACTGACGACGAGATCCAGATCTGCTGCTTTTTTTGAATTTTGAAATTTATATCCGTGGCGCACAGCACCTAGTGCGCCACGGTTATCGTTTCATACGCGTGGCGCACCTGCCCAAACTTCTGTGGCGCACTGGCATGTGCGCCACGCCTGTATCTAAACTTCTGTGGCGCACCATGCAGTGCGCCACGACTACGAGATAGCCGTAGAGCGAGGCCTTTTCATGTGCGCCACGAATAGGCGTTTTTCTAGTAGTGGGGGGCGGGGGGAAGTAGCTGGGGCGCGCACGGATGAAGGCGACGTTGGTGGCGGACGGAACGCGCGGGCGGCGGCGATCTCGGGCAGCCTGCCGGCGTCGGGGGCGGTTCCTGTGCGCGTGTCGGTGAGAAGCAGAGAAGTGAGATGGGGAAGAAGAAGAAGAGGCGCGTCAGTTATAACCAAAGGGCCACCAACCGGGACTAAAGGGTCATACGTCCCGGTTGGAGCCACCAACCGTGACGTATACTCCAATTTTTTCAGTAGACCAAGGGTTAGCGCGCGCAGGGGTCTTTAGTCCCGGTTGGTGGCCCCAACCGGGACATACGACCCTATTTTCAAAAAAAATCAGGAATTTTCTCTCTCTTCCCGCCTTATTTTTTATTTTGGGTTTTAAATTTTATAATGTTTTTTAAATGATAATTACTTTGGAATTTAGAAAAACTTTAAACACAAAAAAAGGTTTGAATTTGAATAACTAATTCGAAACCATTTTCTGTTTTTAAAAATAATTAATGTAACCATTTAAACTATGAACCATTTAAAATTAAAAATGAATTAACTTATATTTTTTGAATATTAATTTGGAATTTAGAAAAACTTTAAACACAAAAAGTGTTTGGATTTGAATAACTAATTCAAAACCATTTTCTATTATTAAAAAATAATTAATGTATCCATTTAAAATATGATCTATTTAAAATTAAAAATGAATTAACTTATATTTTTGAATATTAATTTGGAATTTAGAAAAACTTTAAACATAAAAAGTGTTTGAATTTGAATAACTAATTCGAAACCATTTTCTGTTTTTAAAAATAATTAATGTAACCATTTAAACTATGAACCATTTAAAATTAAAAATGAATTAACTTATATTTTTTGAATATTAATTTGGAATTTAGAAAAACTTTAAACATAAAAAGTGTTTGGATTTGAATAACTAATTCAAAACCATTTTCTCTTTTTAAAAAATAATTAATGTAACCATTTAAAATTAAATATTAATTAACTTATATTTTTTGAATATTAATTTGGAATTTAGAAAAACTTTAAACATAAAAAGTGTTTGAATTTGAATAATAATTCAAAACCATTTTCTGTTTTTAGAAATAATTAATGTAACCATTTAAACTATGAACCATTTAAAATTAAAAATGAATTAACTTATATTTTTTGAATATTAATTTGGAATTTAGTAAAACTTTAAACATATAAAGTGTTTGGATTTGAATAACTAATTCAAAACCATTTTCTATTTTTAAAAAATAATTAATGTAACCATTTAAAATATGATCCTTTTAAAATTAAAAATGAATTAACTTATATTTTTGAATATTAATTTGGAATATAGAAAAACTTTAAACATAAAAAGTGTTTGAATTTGAATAATAATTCAAAACCATTTTCTGTTTTTAAAAATAATTAATCTAACCATTTAAACTATGAACCATTTAAAATTAAAAATGAATTAACTTATATTTTTTGAATATTAATTTTGAATTTAGAAAAACTTTAAACATAAAAAGTGTTTCGATTTGAATAAATAATTCAAAACCATTTTCTGTTTTAAAAAATAATTAATGTAACCATTTAAAATATGAACCATTTACAATTAAAAATGAATTAACTTATATTTGTTTAATATTAATTTGGAATTTAGAAAAACTTTAAACATAAAAAGTACGGAAAATAATGGGCGGAAAGAAAATTTGATTTGGATAGAACTGGAATTAAAGTACATAACGCAACTAACACAAAGTTACATAGAAGAACTGAAAATTAAGATACATGGCCAGATTAAGCCAAAATCGGCCGAACTTGTTTTGCAATGTTGGAATGATTCAGTCATGCTCCTGCCTACACCTGTAATACTCGCCACTGTAGTCGTCGTACTCGTTGCGTTCGTCATCGCTGTCGTCGTCGGGGTCGCCGTAGTTGAACCTTGAAGGTTGAGTATGAGTGGGCTGGACTTGAGGGTAGCGCAGGCGGGGGCTAGAGTCGGCGGCCGTGTCGCAGGCCATGACGCTCTGGAGAGTCCGGCCGCGCCACCACAGCCGACGGCCGGCCTTGTTGAAGTTCGGAGGAGGTGGGCCGTCCTCCTCGTGCCTGGCGAGCCCCCTCTCACGCCGATCCACGAAGAAGGCCTCCCAAGTCGGGAAATAGTCGGGATGCCATCTGGGATTCCTCCGCTGCTCTGGCGTGAGCTCGAAGTATTAGTGGTTCGTGATGGCCATCCGACGCGCCACACCTAGAGGGACAGGAGGAACCGGCACGCCTTCGGCGCTCAGCATCCAGCCGACGGGGACACAGTAGCCCGGCGGGCAGGGATAGTTCGAGGCGCAAAGCGCCTCCGCCTCCCTGGGAGTTAGTGCTATGGTGGAAGTCATGGGAAAAAGTGATGAGGTTGCAGATATGAGTCTAGAGATGTGCAATGACAATGGAGGCCAACCCTACATATATAGTGAGAAATGGAAGGAAGATAACTAGAGTGAAGAACTGGCGGGAAGAACAGGCGGGAAGAAATGGCGGGAAAAAATGGCGGGAAAAACCGGACCAACTTCCTACGGATTCGACAGACATTTGTCCTTTTTACCCGGGATGGACGAAAAGGTTTGAGATGTCCCGGTTGGGAGATAGTCCATGTAAGGTGGTCTAGTATTTTAGGAAAATGGGACGGTAGCACTCTGAAATGGCATTTTGGTGGTTACTTCACAAAACGACCCGTTTTTTGCGCTCGGAAAATGGAAAAGGGCTTTTCCGTGCGACAAAAAGTAAAACTTCCTCCTGCAACATTGTTCTCATAACCAATGTCCACACACATGCATACTATGGGCACAACATCACAAACTATGCCGTGATTCAACATATAACATCGGTCATTTGGACCGAAAACCATGAAACCTCGAACATGATAGGTCATTTTGTGAAGGTTTTTTTGAAACATGATCAATATACCAAGTCTGTTATTTTTCCTTTCAACTATGTAACATAATATGTCACCACGCGAAGGATTTTCATTGTTCGGATTTTTTTGAATTTATTATGCCCATTTTGAATTATCTGAATTTATAACTATGGTCGAACCGGTGTGCATGAAGATAGGAGACGAGCATCGTTAGAACTTGCATTGGATCTCTAAAGAAACCACATATTGAGAGTCCAAAAATGATTTTTTCGAAAAATCATGGGCGATAGATCATGTACCTGTAGTACAAACCGGACCCACTTCCTACCGATTCGGCAGACATTGTCCTTTTTACACGGGATGGAAGAAAAGGTTTGAGATATCCCGGTTGGGAGATAGTCCATGTAAGGTGGTCTAGTATTTTAGGAAAATGGGACGATAGCATTCTGAAACGGAATTTTGGTGGTTACTTCACAAAACGACCCGTTTTTTGCGCTCAGAAAATGGAAAAGGGCTTTTCCGTGCGACAAAAAGGAAAACATCATCCTGCAACATTGTTCTCCATACCAATGTCCACACACATGCATAATATGGGCACAACATCACAAACTATGCCGTGATTCAGCACATAACATCGGTCATTTGGACTGAAAGCCATGAAACCTCGAACATGATAGGTCATTTTGTGACTGTTTTTTCGAAACATGATCAATATACCAAGTCTGGTATTTTTCCTTTCAACTATGTAACATAATTTGACACCACGCGAAGGATTTTCATTGTTCGGATTGTTCTAAAAATGGGACGGTAGCATTCTGAAATAGGATTTTTATTGTCGACACCACGCGGAGGGATTTCGGCAGGCTAGGCCAGGCAGCACTAATGATAGGGGCGAGTGTCGACATTATGTCGTGCGGCGTGTACCTTGTCCCGGATGGTGTCACCAACCAGGACTAAATATGAACCTGTATTCCCGGTTGGAGACACCAACCGGGACAAAACACGAGTCAGCACTAATAATAGGGGTGAGTGTCGACATTATTTCGTAAGTGTCGACACTATGCCGAGCTGCTTGTACTATAAATAGGCATCCTTGTGAGTCCAGTCCTCCAGCCAGTTTGAGGCATCTCCAAGATGGTTTTTGAGAGCAGGGACACCACTACGGCCAGTTTCAGGGAGATGCCGACGGAGCCTAGTCCTCCGGCATCTCCGAGAAACTGGTCATAGAGGCACTTCCTAATATGTGAAATTAGTTAGCTCCGAGGCGTATTGATCTAGTTAGAGAAGTTACAAGCTGCAAGATGGTTTTCGAGAGCAGGGACACCACTACAGCCAGTTTCAGGGAGATGCCGACGGAGCCCAGTCCTCCGGCATCTCCGAGAAACTGGTCATAGAGGCACTCACTAATATGTGAAATTAGTTAGCTCCCAGGTTTATTGATCTAGTTAGAGAAGTTACAAGATGCAAGATGGTTTTCGAGAGCAGGGACACCGCTACGACCAGTTTCAGGGAGATGCCGCCGGATCCCAGTCCTCCGGCATCTCTAAGAAACTGGTCATAGAGGCACTCCCTAATATGTGACCGCGCGCGTTTGGAGATCGGATCTTAATGGTAAGTATGAATCGGGACAACTTCTTCATAGTTCCGGTCCAGCCACAAAATGGGACTAACACTCAAGACATTTATTAATATTAAAAACTGAGACTACAAAACCGGGACTAAAGGCCCCCCTATATATAGTCCTGGTCAAGCCACAAACCGCAAAAGATATCCTTTGGTCAAGCCACAAACCGCGAAAGACATGAACTAGAGTTACATAATATGAGCATGAACTTCTTGGCATATGTCCTTCCTTATGATCGCTTCAGACGTAACCATGGAGCATCTTCTTTACTTAACGGAATGCTTGGGTCAGTTTCACTGTGAAGGGCAAAATTTCATCAAACTTATTATAATCTTCTGACATGTCTGTCTTTTCCTCGATTCCCACGATGTTTCTTTTCCCTGAAAGAACTATGTGACGCTTTGGCTCATCATATGATGTATTCGTTTGCATATTTTTTATTTTTTTCGGTCTGGAGGACATGTCCTTCACATAGAAAACCTGAGACACATCATTGGCTAGGATGAATGGTTCATCTCTATAACCAAGATTGTTGAGATCCACTGTTATCATTCCGTACAACTGGTCTATCTTTACCCCTTCCCCATTCAGGTTGACCCATTTGCAGCGAAACAAAGGGACCTTAAAAGAGACTCCATAGTCTAGTTCCCATATCTCCTCTATGTAACCATAATATGTGTCCTTTTGTCCATTATCGTCTATTGCATCAAAGCGGACACCACTATTTTGGTTGGTGCTCTTTTTATCTTGGGCGATCATTTAGAATGTATTCCCATTTATTTCGTACCCTTGGAAATTCAATACAGTAGAAGATGGTGACGTGGCCAACAAGTATAGTTGATCTCCAACAGTGGTGTCATTCAAGAGATGTGTCCGCATCCAACCACCGAAAGACTTCATGTGTTCATCTGTAATCCATGATTCAGGCTTCCCCGGGTTTTTGGAGCGTACAATATTCTTGTGTTCCTCGATATACGGAGCTGCCAAGGTAGAATTATGTAGAACTATGTAGTGTGCTTTAGTGAAAGAATCCCCGTCCCTACATATCATTGCTTTCTTTCCCAGCGTGCCTTTTCCACTTAGTCTTCCCTCATGCCGTGAGTCAGAAACACCAAACGGCTTAAGGTCGGGAATAAAGTCAACACAAAACTCAATGACCTCCTCTGTTCCATATCCCTTGGAGATGCTTCCTTCTGGTCTAGCACGGTTATGAACATATTTCTTTAAGACTCCCATGAACCTCTCAAAGGGGAACATATTGTGCAGAAATACCGGACCGAGAATGGCAATCTCTTCCACTAGGTGAACCAGGAGATGCGTCATAATATTGAAGAAGGATGGTGGGAACACCAATTCAAAACTAACAAGACATTGTACCACACCCTTCTGTAACCTTGGCAGAATATCTGGATTTATTACCTTCTGAGATATTGCATTGAGGAATTCAGACAACTTCACAATGGGTACTCGAACATTTTCCGGTAGAAGCCCCCTCAATGTAATCGGAAGCAACTGCGTCATAATCACGTGTCAGTCAAGAGACTTCAGGTTTTGGAACTTTTTCTCTGCCATATTTATTATCCCCTTTATATTAGATGAGAAGCCCGACAGCACCTTGATACTGTAAAGTACTTCAAAAAATATTTCCTTCTCTGCTTTCGTAAGAGCATAGCTGGCACGACTTAAGTGACGCCCTTTATCCTTCTTGTTATGTATATGCATGTTCTTTGGGTCTTTCATAATTTGTTGGTCCTCCTGTGCTTCTGGTGTATCTTTTGTCTTCCCATACACGCCTAGGAATCCTAGCAGGTTCACGCAAAGATTCTTCGTCACGTGCATCACTTCGATTGAAGATCGGACACGCAGGACTTTCCAATATGGCAGCTCCCAAAATATAGATTTCTTCTTCCACATGGGTGTGTGTCCTGTAGCGACGTCGTTCGGAACTGATTGACCGCCGGGACCCTTTCCAAAGATTACTTCTATGTCCTTGACCATACCAAATACATCATCACCAGCAGGGAGTTCAGGATTCTTCCGGTGATCTGCCTCACCTTTGAAATGCTTGCCTTTCTTTCTTACGGGATGATTGGTCGGAAGAAATCAACGATTCGCCAGGTACACAACCTTCTTGCATTTATGCAAATATGTACCTTCAGTCTTATCTAAACAATGTGTGCATGCCTTATATCCCTTGTTTGTTTGTCCTGAAAGGTTACTAAGAGCAGACCAATCATTGATGGTTACGAATAACAACCCTCGTAGATCAAATGGCTCCTGTTTGTTCTCATCCCATGCACGTACACCTGGTTTGACCCACAACTGTAAGAGTTCTTCAACTAATGGCCTAAGGTACACATCAATGTTGTTGCCCGGTTGCTTCGGGCCTTGGATGAGCACTGGCATCATAATAAACTTACGCTTCATGCACAACCAAGGAGGCAGGTGTAGATACATAGAGTCACGGGCCAGGTGCTGTGACTGCAGCTCTGCTCCCCAAAAGGATTCATGCCATCCGTTCTTAGACCAAACCATAAGTTCCTTGCGTCACCTGCAAAGTCTGGGAAGTCTCTCTCGATTTTTCTCCACTGTGACCCATCAGCAGGGTGTCTCAACTTCCCGTCTTTCTTACGGTCTTCTTTGTGCCATCGCAACAACCTGGCATGCTCTTTGTTTCTGAACATGCGTTTCAACCTTGGTATTATAGGAGCATACCACATAACCTTAGCAAGAACCCTCTTCTGGAGGGGCTCTCCCTCAACATCACCAGGGTCATCTCGTCTGATCTTATACCGCAACGCATTGCATACCGGGCATATATCTAAATTCTCATACTCCTTACCGCGGTAGAGGATGCAGTCATTAATGCATGCATGTATGTAACATCCCAAAAATATTAAACTTAAATAATCATACTCTAATCATCAAAATTAGGATTAACAAAAACTTTTCTAATTAAAATTATGAAGGCATGCATATGTGTATGCATTTAGTTTGAAATTCTTTTGAACCACCTTGTTTGATTGTTTCATTGCTTGTAAAATGTTTCTTAGGTGAAATAAACATCATCTAAACATTTCCCAAACTTTTCCTAAAGACAAATAAATCAAAACCAATAAAATAAAGGAATGGTCATTTTGACCAATTTAACTCCCATGCCTACTTTGGTTGTCTCAAACTTTCAAAACCTAACAGAAACTTTTCTGGATCTTTGCACCCCTTGAATGTACTCATAACAAGATATCAAGGCCCACTTTGTGATCATCCAGAAACTTTCAAATGCATAGTTTAAATGACAATTCAAAATTGAATCTTTATCATATGGGAAGATCCCACTTTTTCAAAAACCACTCAAACAAGCTCAACTTTCAAAACCCAAGCATCTGCAGAATCTCTAGCACCAATCTAGCAAACCCACAAAAAATCTTTTCAAAATTCAAAACTTGATTTCATGCGGCCATTTCATCAAACAGGTTGCAGACACAAATCATACAAAATCTAAACATTGTTTTGAGCAGTGAATTGAGCCTAACTTGTTCCCTCTCTGGAAACCACTAGCCTTAGTAGATCATCTAACGGCCCTAACAAATCCCTAGCACCACTATAAGCTTGACAAGGCCATCAATGGTGAACAGCTGAGCACACCCATGTCACCCCAGTGTGGACAGCAGGCTAGAGGAAGAACTAGCCGTGCCAACCTTGTCTAGGAGGTAGCCCATGCTTCACCGCCCCCTCTCGACCAGCCCAGCCTCGCGGACAGCAGCCAGAACCGCCAGGAACGCCGCGCCCGTGCCGACTATAACATCCCTAAAATCATGTTTCAAACTCATGCATATCATCCATGCATCCATGATCATGTAGAGTTCATTTCAAACAAACCAATTCAAAAACATGAGCATATGAGCTCATTATTTTATGTGATCAGCATTTAAAACAAATGCTACTCTCCAAAGAGAGATTGTTGTTCATCGAACCAAACCTTGTTGTCTTATTGCTCTTAGATTGTATTGCTAGATTGCTAGCATTTAAACCAAAGTTTCAAAACAAATATGATTTGAAAACCAAATTCAAAACCTATTTAAAACTAGTGCTATGTCACTTCTTATTTTATTTTATTCCAAGTGACCTGGTCAATTCAAAGTGACCACTTGGTTTTGTGCCCAGATTTGTGAGTGGTGCACTCTACAAAAATCCTGAAAAGATTTGAATTCAAACAGCTTTTGAAATCTTGAATTTGATTCCTGAAATTGCAAACAGAAAAAGAAAAGGAGAAAAGAAATAGAAAAGGGCCGGCGCCACCTTTCTAGCCCAACAACAGAACCAGCCCACTAAGCCCACCCGGGTTCCCCTTCTCTCTCACTCGCAGACAAACCCACAGAGTCGCTGATGCAAGGACCCCACCTCCCCTCTGATTCTCTCACTGGCAAATGGACCCAGCGACCACGTCGTCGTTGTCTTCCATCACGCGCGCTGACAACTCCACCGTTACCACCGCGCCAGAGACGCCGCGATTAAACCTCGATAAATTCCATTGATTCCGCGAGTAACTCCACGCCCAGCTCCGGCTACATAAACCTCTCCCCCTCACGGTCATTTCCCCCAACAAAGACAGATAGAAGCGCCCCCAGGCTGCCCGTAATCGCCCTTGCACCGCCGCAGGAAGAACCCTCTCCAGCGACCAATCCTAGTAAATTTCGTGCGCCCTTTCCTCTCTGGTTCATGCGAACAGCTTCGCAACCTCCTTGCGCTCCTACTGACACCTCTAGTTCGTCCTGTACTGCCCCAGGCCGTCGACTCCAACGAGCACTGCAGGTCCCCGACGCCGTCTCCAACTCCGGAAAGCGATTAAGGTAAAAACCGACCGCCCCGTGCCTTCCCTTTGACGCTAACTTGTTCGCCTGACCGATGCGCACCCAATGATGCCCTCCGTTTGCATTAGGGTGGAGCAGAACGTCCCCAACGTCGCCGTCCACCCGAGCCCGACGCTGTCATCCACTTCGACGAGCTCCCACGGCCACTGTAGCGCCCCTTGTCAAGCCACCACCACGTTGAGCTTCAGTACATCACAGTGAGTATGGTAAGCACTTCCATTGACCCCAGCCCTCTCTATAGCCACCGCGATGCCATAGACCGAGCGCGTGGCGCGCCGCTAGACCTTGGTCATTTGATCAAGAGCTGTTAGATCTAGATCTAACGCGTGCAACAGAATCACTTAACAAAACGGTACGTTTAGGTCTGAGCCATGCGCGGTCACTTTAATCCAACGGCCTGCATCGACCGATCCATGCGAACCGGTACGCACCAATCAGAACATGACGCGTGGCTAGGGTTTAGATTTAAAATCAGGATTTGAATCTATTAGATGTTTGATTTTGTTTTAATCATAACTTTTGATTCCCACGTCCAAATTTGATGAATTTTATATCAATGGAATCAGGAGAGAAAGCCCTTTCCAAATATTCAATGTTTTTAATGTTTTGCTTCTGTTAAAATGGTTTTATTTACAGAATCATGTGTAGGCCTATTTTGTGTATATAAATTATTTGAGAAATGTTTGAGTATTTAAATAAATGTTCAAGTTTTGAACTTGTTTATGAACCAGTACCGTGCACTTGTCTTGTTGAGTTTAAGAAAATCATCACATATCATATTGCATGCATCCATATATATTTTTGCTTGTATTTATTTTGTATGTGATTTGTTGCTATGATTTTATGTGTAGATTTTGGTGCCAATAGTGATTGTGATTGTGAGGAGTGTAGCTACTCTCCAAACTACCAAGGCAAGTGGTGCTTCATGATTTTTAACCCTATGTTTTTCTACTATGCATTAGAAATATTTTTT
Organism: Avena atlantica; assembly: GCA_910589765.1. Taxonomy (NCBI): domain Eukaryota; kingdom Viridiplantae; phylum Streptophyta; class Magnoliopsida; order Poales; family Poaceae; genus Avena; species Avena atlantica. Next base: position 3,701,425 of record OU342733.1, read on the forward strand.
CTAGTCTTGCATGGTTATATTTTGCTTATATGTTATGTTGGGAAATCCTAGTAGTTGTAGAATTGCTAGAAATTTCTAAGTTAAGATACTTATCTATTCCATGATTAGCATAGCTAGTAGCACCCAAGGGTGGTGAAATATTCATGCTATGTTAAAATATTTCTAAGTCCTTTTGGACTTATGTTTTGCCTAATAAAACAACTAAGTGAATGAAACACCTGGGTGGAATGGAAGGAATGGTTTATGTTGAGTGGTTACACAAGGTCCATTTCTATGGTCTACCTTGTGTATCTCACTTGTGGAAAGCCACCCAGGAACAAAGGGATTTGAGAGGCCAAATGTTAAGAAGCTTCTAGTGCAGCCACTTGGCAATATGGGCTCTGCCTATATCATATAGGTTGCAATAACTTAGCCATTTGGACAGTTGGTGGTAGTCGTCTAAGGGAAGGCTTCTGAAAGGTCCTGTCTTGGTGAAAATCAAGGCTTGTGGGGAAAGTGCACAACCTCTGCAGATGGAAGAATCTAAGTACTTAGCCATGTCCCTGGTATTGGACAATTTGAGCATCAAGACATGGAAGCTATCAAGAATCTCCTCATCCCAATTTCTAAGTAAAAATTTGTGGTTGAACAAGGGTGAAGGACCTCAATGTCTATTGGTGGTTCCTTGGGAAAAGTTTTGACAAAGAAAAACTTAGTGATTTCAACTAATAGGCAAAACCTATTTTGAGAAAAGCAAGCCTAAGCTACACTTAGCCAAATTGCATATAGTATGTAGTCCACCAATATTATACTATGGTATCACTTTCCAATACTATTCCAATGTATTGACCCACTGTGGCTGTAACTTGTGATGTTGCAGGTTACTCTGATGATGATTAGGAGTCATGAGTCTACACTCAACATGTTTGCCTGTGGCACATGAAGATGAAGACTTGTTATCTATTTACTATTTAAACTCTTGTACTAGGCATGTGGCCATGGAGTTGTAAAGACTATGTTTGTCTCTGGAATGCTGTAATAATGACCTTTGGTTCTGTGTACTTCATCTTAAACTGTGGATGCTAGCATTGATCCAGGGACTAGCATTGCAATCACAGGGATCCTTTTCCTTTATAAAGGAGGGATCTTACACCGACCCACGCCGCAGAGCACGCGCTGTTCCCATTAAACCAGACAACCTCGAGCCCTCCCCGCCCGCCAACATGCTCCCCACCGTCCCAGGAGACCACCAAACATGCCCATTTCACCGCCCGTGCCCCGTAGCCACCGCTCGCCGTCGAAGACGCCGCCTCTTCCGCGCAGAGCGTCGCATGTTCCAGACCAAGCCGCACCGCCCCACGCCTCAAAACCATGTCGTTGAGCATCGCCAGGGAACACCGCACTGCCCATACCTTCGCCCATGCCAATAGCCGCCTGTAACATTGCCCCCAATGAGCTCACCGTGCGCCCCGTCGGTCCCCTCGCTCGACTATAAATAGAGGCCACCCCCGCTCGATTTATTCACACCATCTCACTCCCCTCTCCTCACTGATCGTGCCACAACGTTCCTAGAGCAAGGCAAACACCACCTCGCCAGAATTTCACCGGAGCCCGCAGCCTCTGGAGAAGAAGGGCGCCATCGATTTTGTAAACCCCAGGAGTTGCAGCGACCACCCCTGAGTTCGCCGTCGTCGACTTCGTCGTTCGCCCGCCTCGCCGACCCTCGCCTGCACCCCGATGAGCCCCCAGCACCCCTCACTGGCCGTGCTAGGTTTCTTTCTCGCCGGCGTTGCTCAGCGTCGATGATGACTCTCAGTCGTTGGATTAGAACTAGATCGAACGATCCACATCGCCCCATACCGCTTCGTCCCTCCCTGTCTCACTGACGAGTGGGGACACCCACTTAAGCAGCCCGCGGGAGCAGTGCGCTTAGCAGGCCGGCCCGTTAACTTTTCCCGCGCAGCCCAGTTATTTGAATTAAACCTTTTTCATTTTGTTTCAAACTCACTTATGTACCCAACTTCAAAAATCAACCCAGATCGATTCAGCGCACCAAATTGAATGAAACCAATTTTGTTAGAAAGGTCTGAGAATGTCGAATCCAAGCCCGTTAGATTCAAGTCATTTGGATCTATAGATCACCCATGGTAAAAATAACAAGGAAGAAGCTTTTCTGCATTCAAACATTTTTCAAATTTAAACCATAATAGCTTTTGAGTTGATTCCAACTCTCAAAAATCACAATTAACCATACCTTTCAGAATATATAAAAATATATAGGTTTACTGGCAGAAATAATGTTCAAGTAATAAAAGAATGCTATATAGGCATTTCTAATCACTTTATTTCATTAAAATAAAAGGGTAAAACCTTATTATTGTGACACCACTTTAAATCACATTCCCATGGACTAAAATATGTGGTGATGACATGTGCCAACATGATCCCATGTTTGGTTTCGAGAATATTAAATCTTAAGTAGTTTTTCAATGAGTGGAAATTACTTTTCTAAAAATAAAAAGAATTAAACCAAGCTTTAATCTTGTAATGTTAGTGATGATGTTGGATCATCTATAGGACCCTTGTGTGTGATGATTGCAAGTAATTAAGTATATTTTGGTGATTGTGTACCTCATATTTATTCATAGACGATAGTACCGACCAAGGATACGAGGAGGAAGGAGGATTCTACGAAGAAGAAGCCGAGGAGAACTTCAACCACTGCTCTGCACAAGGCAAGCCTAATACTACTAGTGAATGTGCAAGCTATTAACCTTGCAAGATACCCTACTGATGCCACAAACCACTACTTGTTACTCTGCCTACTATATGCCTTAAGCATATACGATCCAAACCACTTGACCAACCAATCCTAGTTTTTACTTACAAGCTTTATACTTTATTTCTTTATCAAAGCTATTCCTTAGAGTTTACTTAAGTGAATTATATATACTAGAAAGTTATCTGCAAGTTGCATAAAGAGCATAAAATTTGGCCTAAGCTAGATAATCTTAATGTCATCTTAAGGCATGAGATTGAACTTAGTTAGAACTCCACTAGTTTACCACCCCTCATTATTGCTTACCCCCACCTGTAGATGCTAGTGCTAAGCATAAAACTTGATCAACTTTAGATGGGAATACTTGGTGGAAAAATGGTTATGAAAACCTTGGAATGATGGATCATTCTATTGAAATGTTTTGGACATGTGTTTCAGAACACCGGATGATTTTGGTGATGAAAATGTTGAGGCATGAGCCTTAGCCCTTTATAAAACTGATGGTTGGCTGGATGCGATACCATCCCAATTTTATCGTACAACCACAATACCCGAAGATTGGGTAGGGCTTGACTGGAAACTTATATACCTTAGTATTAGTTCCCTCACGGCCAAGGTCTGAGCTGAGGCTACCTTGTGAAGATTGTCCACCTATGCAGTACCCAAGATGACAGTTGGTCATGGTTGGGAGGCCAAACTCACAGGAGAGGTGCTTATACTAGGGTGTGTAATCGAAAGGTTAGGATTGATTATCCGCATACTGAGTATGGTGAATTCAGGATTTGTTCCTGACGGATGTATCGAATGTTGTCGTGAAAGTGTACAATCTCTGCAGAGTGTCAAACTATTCGAATAGTCGCGTCCGCGGTTATGGACAGTTGGAGTGGCCATACTGTTCCCCCGTCAGACTTTTGAAAATGACTTGTGAAATGATTTGAAACTTTGACTTGACCACAATAGAGTTGTGATATGGAATACAAGTTCCCACTTAGGAGTTATAAAATTGTGACGAGCATTCGTTGCTTCTAAACTTAGTAGAGATAAATCTGGCTTTTGCAAAACAACCCTAGAGCCTAGTGTCCTATTATCCAAAATCCCCTTTACCTATTAGTATTAGTTTGCGAGTACTTAAAGAGTACTCATGGCTTTGTCCCTGGCTATTCCCATGGGCAGACTATGAAGAGGAGTACTTGGAGGATGGACCCCAGGAAGGTTACGAGAACTAGGATCATCTCCCATCGTCAGCATTGCCTGTGACCCCGGAGATGGAGCTTCGCCTATGCTACCGTTATTATTACGTATTCCGCTGCTTGAGTTGTATTAAGACTGGATCATGAGATCCTTATTTGTGTAAGACCCTATGTATGGTTTGTAATGGATGATGTATTGTGGTATCCAATTATGTTATGTCTCGCAAAAATGGTAATCCTGGGATTGCGATGTATGGCATAATAGGCATCTGGGATTAAAAATCTGGGTGTTGACAAGTTGGTATCAAGCCTTCCTGACCATAGGAGACCCTAGTTAGACTGGACGTTTGAACCAAAAACAAAGAAAACAAATATTTACAAAAACTTATTCTCATTCGTATCTCTTTGATTCTTTCATAAAAATTCATGTTCCTCAAAAACTCTTGCAAAATACATAAAATTTTGACACACTTAATCACTCTGCTAACCTACTCATCCTCTATACTTATAGATGGACGTGAAGTACAACAAGTTTTACCAACTTGGGAATGGAGGAGACCTGATCTTTGAGAGGGATTTGGACCAGCTTTCGGAACTTCTGGAGCGTCCGCACCCCGAGTTCTTCGGAGCTCAGCTCAATGATCAAGGAGGAGAAGATCTGCAGTGGCTAATTGTTGCAAGTCTCCGAGGAAATATTGAACCTCCCACTGCGGAGGGAATTCAGTTTACCTTGAGGGAAAACAACTGGCTCGATGGACTTGCTAGAGCCATGCAGGAAGCTCTTTCTCGTTTGTGTGGGCAGAGCATCAATCAGATCAAGGGTACTCGCTTTGAGTTTTGCCCAAGGCGTGATGCTAATGGACAACCACTGGAAGCCCCATACCACCCCAAGCTGAAGACCCAATTTGACCACCTTAGCTTCATGATGTACGATCGTCAGCAGGAGTTGGACAACTATCGTGACTACTGCAACAACAAGTCTGCCATCATCAAGACGAAGGACCAGACCATCGCCCTGCTAGCAAAGGATCGCAAGTCCCGCCGCCGTCAGCTCGACAAGAAGGAGCGCATTATTGCCCGTCTTCGTCACCGCATCTCATCTCTAGAAGAGACCATCCACGAGAGAGACATAAAGTTGGAGGAAAGGGAGAATGCCGGAGAGGATCTTCGTGGAGACCCCTACTCCTATCTTAGCGATGATGATGATTTTCTGGAAGATCAGGCTATGTATTTCTTCACCGATGAGGACGATTTCGCCTTCATCGATGATGATGAAGATGACGAAGCCACAGATTCCGAGGAGTAGTAGCACTTGAGCACTAGCGTAGTGAATAGTGTTTAGTCCACTATATCGTAGTTCTCAGAATGGTTCTTAAAACCATCTGCTTTTCTTTGTTGTGGTGTGTGTTGTATCGGGTGCTATGAATGAATGAAAAAGCAAGTTGCTAGAAAATCTGAGTCAAACTTTAAAAAAAAATCAAAGACCCAAAACTTTAGAAATTTCCCTCTTTTCACATGATCTATCTGAATCTTCAGATGCCACGTGGAGGAAGTGGTTCAACCCCGGACCCGATGTTGCAGATACTGCAAATGTTGACTTTTGACCGTGAAGCTGAAAGAGCGGAATGTCAAGCCAACCTAGCCACCCTTCAGCAGATAGCCTAGCTAGCCCACAACAACCAAGGCCACGGAAATCAGGATAACCATGGATCTAAGCTTAAGAATTTCCAGAATACCAACCCACCTGTTTTCACTAAGTCTGAAGAGCCCCTAGACGCTGATGATTGGCTGCAAACCATGGAAAATAACCTAGAAGTAGCCGGAGTGGAAGCCAACGAGAAAGTCCTGTTCGCCACCCACTATCTAGCCGGAGATGCCAGAGCATGGTGGAACAGTGTTCGTGCAATGACCGGAGGCTAGATGATGACCTGGGAGGAATTCAAGGTCAAGTTTAGCAGAACCCATGTGCCACCAGGTTTGATCAAGAGAATGAGAGACGAGTTCAGAGAGATGAAGCAAGGAAGGATGACTGTAGTGGAATATCGTGACAAATTTTTGTCCTTAGCTAGGTATGCCCCGGATGAAATAGACACTGAAGCCAAGAAGAAAGAAAGATTCCTGAATGTTCTGCATGACGAGATGCAGACGGTGTTAGTCAATATCCCCTTTGCGGATATTGAAGCCCTTGTCGACTCAGCTATCCAGATGGAAGGAAAGATCAACCAAGCCAATGAGAACCGCAAGCGTCGCATGATGCATCAACCAGGAACCCATAAGACCCCAAAGTATCACCCCAACCCATCTCCAGGATTTGCCCCAAGAACCAACTGACCCCCGACGAACCGTCCGACCTATCCCAACCATGGAAACCCTAGGCCCGGAGGAAATCACAACAACCCCAGCAACTCTAGCAATTTCAATCGTGCCCCACCCAAGTTCAACAACAACAATGTTACCGCCAACACCAACACTGCCCCGAGGACTGGAAGCAATGCTGTGCCCGTAGCGGCCAAGGACAAGTCGCAAGTGACCTGTTATGACTGGGAAATAAAGGCCACTATTCCAAAGAGTGCCCCAACAAGAATAATGCTACAGCACCCAATACCAATGTCCCAGCTCAGCAGCAGCGTCGTGTTCAGCCAGGGAGAAGATTTGCCCCAGGGAATTCGCTCAACCGCAACGGCCATCTTTTTCTCATGCATGCTGAAGAAGCTCAGGAAGCGCTAGACGTCGTGCTGGGTATGTTTTCTGTTAATTCAGTACTTGCAAGAGTTTTGTTTGATTCCGGTGCATCGCATTCATTTGTCACCGAAGAATTTGCATGCACTAGTAAAATTCAGCCAACAAAACTAAAGCATGTTATGATTGTTCAAATTCCCGGATCAACCACCAAGGCTAGGCAAATTTGCAAAGCCGTCCCTATCCGAATCCATGGCATAGATTTTTATGCAAATCTGATAGTACTTGGAACTAAAGGTTTGGAAGTAGTACTAGGAATGGATTGGATGTCCAAACATAAAGGATTGATTGACTGTGCTAAGAAAGCCATAACCATGACCAGTACAGCCGGAATATCAGTCGAGCATATATCTGAAACCTTACCTCGTCAATTCAAATGCAACAAGAGTATAGCCCAACCTACCATTGACCAAGTCCGGATAGTCTGTGAATCCCCGATGTATTTCCAGATGTTTTGCCCGGTATGCCCCTAGATCGGGATATCGAGTTTATCATTGAACTAATCCCTGGAACCGGACCCATAGCCCAGAGACCCTATAGTATGAACCCGTCAGAGCTAGCAGAACTGAAGAAGCAACTGGATTCCATGCTGGAAATTGGATTGATTCAACCAAGTGCGTCACCTTGGAGATCACCTGTCTTGTTTGTGGACTAGAAGGATGGAGGTAACCGTTTGTGTACGGATTATCGGAAATTGAATGATGTCACCATCAAGAACAAGTACCCCTTGCCCAAGATAGAAGATTTGTTTGATCAGTTGACCGGTGCCAAAGTTTTTTCTAAGATTGATCTTAGGACTGGCTATCATCAACTCAAAATTCGGGCAGAGGATATTCCAAAGACTGCCTTTACCACCAGATATGGATTGTATGAGTATACGGTCATGTCTTTCGGATTAACCAATGCCCCCGCTTATTTCATGAATCTCATGAATAAGATTTTTATGGACTTCCTGGATAAGTTTGTCGTTGTTTTCATTGATGACATCCTGATTTATTCCAAATCAGAAGAAGAACATGAGCTACACCTAAGGACCATTCTTGGAACCCTTAGAGCGCATCAGTTGTATGCAAAGTTTAGCAAATGTGAATTCTGGCTACAGGAGGTAGGATTCCTCGGTCACATTGTATAAGCCAGAGGAATTGCCGTTGACCCTGCCAAAGTGAAAGACGTAGAAGATTGGAAAGCCCCAACCACTCAAACCCAAGTTCGTGCATTTCTCGGATTGGCGGGATATTACCGCAAGTTCGTAGAAGGATTCTCGAGTATCGCCAGACCCATGACCCAATTGCTGAAGAAGGACAAGAAGTTTGAATGGACCGACAAGTGTGAAGAGAGTTATCAAGAACTCAAGAGGAGATTGATTTCAACCCCAATCTTGATCATGCCGGATATCACGAAGCCCTTCGATGTGTATTGTGATGCATCCAAGATTGGTCTCGGATGTGTGCTAATGCAAGAAGGCAAAGTTATATCATATCTATCTCGACAATTGAAGCAACATGAGCAAAACTACCCAACCCATGACCTCGAACTCGCAGCCGTAGTTCTAGCCCTAAAGACATGGAGACATTACCTGATGGGAAACCGTTCTGATATTTATTCGGATCACAAGAGCCTAAAGTATATATTCACTCAGAAGGAGCTGAATATGAGGTAGAGAAGATGGATTGAGCTAATCAAGGATTACGATCTGGACATTCACTATCACCCTGGTAAAGCCAACGTAGTAGACGATGCCCTTAGCAGATTGCCGTGCCGCTTGAACTCCATGATTTTGAAGGAGCAACCAAGTCTGCACAAAGAGATGGAATATTTTCGGATGGAATTAGTAAGTGAAGGATTTCTGGCTAGCATAGAACTCCAGCCCACTTTGATCAGTCAGATTAAAGAGGCGCAGAAGGGAAATGCCAGTATTGACGGAATCAAGCGTCGTATCGGTACAGGCAAAGTACCCGGATTCACCGACGACGAAGAAGGAGTTTTGTGGTACAAAGGACGCCTTTGTGTACCAGCAGATTCTGAGTTGAAAGATGTTATTTTGAAGGAGGCTCATGATACTCTTTATTCTATCCATCCCGGAGGAACTAAGATGTATCAAGATTTAAAAGAGCAATTTTGGTGGCATAAGATGAAGAGAGAAATCGGAAGCTATATCGCCAATTGTGATATATGTCAGCGAGTCAAGGCAGGACATCAAAGACCCGCTGGATTGTTGCAACCCTTGCAGATTCCGGAATGGAAATGGGATTCTGTAGGAATGGACTTTATCACTGGACTACCTACTTCTAGTAGGGGAAATGACTCTATCTGGGTCATAGTGGACAGATTGTCCAAAGTCGCCCATTTCTTGCCCGTCAAGACCACATATCAGAGTTCGAAACTAGCGGAGTTATACATCGCTAGAATCGTCAGTTTGCACGGAGTCCCCAAGAACATAGTATTGGATCGAGGAACTCAGTTTACCTCGAGATTCTGGAAGAAAGTCCAAGAAGGTTTATGTAGAGGGAGTACCCCAACCTTTACACAATATAAGGTGGAGTCCCCTGTGTTTACAATGCTAGTCCCTGGATCAATAGCTAGCATCCACAGTTAAGATGTAATATCAAGAAACAAAGGTCATAATATAACTTTATAACCAGGAATAACATAGTTTTATTACATCATACATAGCTCTTTTGGCTATTACATTACATTGCAGCGGAATAACTATAGTCATGGGGTCCTTCATTTTCAAAGTGCCACAGGCAGATGTTGGTTGTAGACTTTGTAATCCTAATCAAACAATCTTCACTAAAATCAATCAAACCTGCAACATTACAAGTTACAGCCACAAGGGTCAATACATTTGAATTGTATTGGCAAGTTTCACTACTATGTGGAATATAAGTGGATCCTATCATTTCATGCATATTTGGCTAAGTAGAGTTTTAGGCTCATTTGCATAAAGCAAAATTTATCCTATCTTTTCAAAATGGTTTTGATCCTTTGTCAAATATCCTTTTCAAAATTTCCTTGAACTCCTTGGTATCCCCAAGTATTCAAGTCCTTGTCAGAAATCTCTTGAGCTCCTTGGTAACCCCAAGCGCATCAAGTTTTATCAAAAACTCATGAGTTCCTTGGTAACCCCAAGTGTTCATGTTTTCATCAAAATCTCTTGAGCCCCTTGGTAACCCCAAGTGCATCAAGTTTTATCAAAATCTCTTGAGCTCCTTGGTACCCCCAAGTGCATCAAGTTTTAAAGTTTTCTTTTAGAAATTAGAATGTCGAGATCTCCCATAGATTCAAACTTTAGTTGCTCAGTATTGTCCATAACCGGGGACACGGCTAAGTACTTAGATTTTATTATCTTCTACAGAAGGAGTACACTTTACCCACATGTCACAATCCCATCCTTTTGCCACCAGTGGCCACTGGATTAGTGCTCACCAAGATGGAGTATCGGCAGATTGAGAATGTGACGAAGTCTTTCCAAAGGGTCCTCCCATACACCATTGCTAGCTTGTCTTCAGCACCCATGTAGGATTCCAGGTCCCCATCTCCAGTTAACTAAAGACAATGTATGGGTCTTCCCAATGTAGACTAAGCCAGAGCCATAATAGCATGTGGTTGCACACGAAAGCCACAATTGGAGAAACATGTTCAATCTCTAAGTTTCCTGGGTGGTTTCCTTTGGAGCACAACACAAAGAGATTGCCATAGACATGGTTCCTTTTGTTGCCACCTTCTCCAAAACTCAAAGTATCCTTGGCCACCTAGGTGGTTCATTGAGTCCTTGTTTTATTATATAAAAAAAACACAAGTCCTTTTCTCAACTTCATAAAATCTCAACATGTATCTCTTTCCAAAATATAGGATGGCTAAGCATGTAACAACTACATTGTTTCCACTAAGGAATATATAGGGAATCCTATTAGGATTTAGCATAACATAAGTATAGAAAATTCTTTTCATGCATGTTTTCAAAATCCACTAAGTATAATGAAAATAGTAGGACTTTAGATGATAGTGTAACTTGCCTTTTGGTAGGGAATGTTGGTTCACTCCTTGATCTTGCTAGTCTCACACTTATCTAACTTCACTACAATCAATCAAGCAAACACAATATCAACAAGCATTCCAATCCAATAATCAAACAACAATTTCACACACACAAAACAATGGGATCTAGGTCATGCATGCAAGTATGCAAGGGATGGGTTTGTTTGCAAGGATGGTCTCCACTAGGTTTCTAAACTTTGTAAGGTTCAAGGTGGTCATTTTCCCAAAGTGGCAAAGTCATTTGCAAAAGGGTTTTGTCCAAAACCATTTTTAAATCCATTCATCATTTTATGTGGTGAAAAATGTTTTTTATCAAATCAAAACTTTTTAAGTCTTTCACCAAATGAGTTTATAATTCTCAAACTTGGTGTTTTAGGGTCAGTAGGTTTAGTCCAAAACATTTTCCCAAAGTTTTTACTCCAAAAACATTTTCATATCAAAAACCAATATTTTTATTTGGCTAGAAAATGGGCTAAACTAATTAATCCATCCTAAACTTCACCAAATTCATTTCAAAACCATGGGTTGGTTCCTAGGGTCAGTAGGTTCACAACAAACCAATTTTCCAAGGTTTCAACCTCAAAAACATTTTTGAATCATTTTTCTAATCTAAACAAGCATTCAAATGATTCTGAAAAAACAAGCAAACTAACATATACTATTTACTAAACAAATTCCATAGTTGGGTAGGGCTTGTTCCACTGATTCCAATGATATAAAGTTTGCAAATTTTGGACGTGTGGATCAAAAGTTATAGGGTTTTCAAATTGCAATTCAAAACAGATTTCAAATTCAGTTCTAATCAAAGTCTGGCCACGCGTCGCTTTCTTATTGGACGGTACCGGTTCGTGTGGATCGACAGATATAGGACGTTGGATCAAGTTGCATCGCACGGCACTGGCTGCGTACCCTTTCGAAGTTAAGTGATCTAATCTCGTCTCTTCGATCTAAATTGAACGGCTGCTAATGCCTGGCCAAGAACTGGCGGCGCGACGACGGTTGCGCGCGGCGGCGACGGTCAGATGGTGGTGGCGCTGGCGATACAGGGAGCTAGAAGGGAGGGGAGTAGGCTCACCGTGATCGCAGAGGCCTGGGGAAGCTCAACGTGTGGTCGGCGTGACAAGGGGCGCACGAGGACAGGAGGAATTCCCCGTCAGAGTTTGGTCTGGCAACGGTTGCACACGGTCGAGGTCGAGGACGATGCTACGGGTCACGAGAAGGCAAACCAGAAGCATGGTTAGACGCATACGATCAAGGAGATGCTGTGTGCGTGAAGGAGAAGAAGAGGGGCGGTCGGATTTCACTTGGGGAACTCGCCGGAGTAGAAGACAGACGCGGCGGCGCTCGGGGCTTGTCGAAGATGGCGTTCTAGGGCGCCCGCGGTTGAACGGAGGGTACTGGAAGGAGCGTCTGGGAGTGGTGAGCGTGCTCGTGTGCTCGCGGAGGCAGGAGGTGGCGAGGCTTGGCCGGAATTGGAGGAGGAAGCTCGTCGGAGCATCGGCGGTTTGGAGATGATTCCGAGCAGCCTGGTGGCGATGTGGAGTTGGCGTTTGCGGGGAATGACAGAGGGAGGAGAGGTGCTTATGTACGCATGGTCAGGGGCGAGATCAACGCGCCCCTTACTCGTGAATTTACGCGTGGATTGAATGACAGAGAACGGCAGCGAGGTTTGGGGAGAAGGAGTCGTGCGGGTGGAAACGATGACCGAGCTGTGGGGCCTGGCTGTCAGCGAGGGAACGAGAGGGAGAAGTGGGTCCACCGGTCAGCTTCTCTGTGGGTTCAAAATCGAGTGCGAATCGTTTTCTTTCGGGGTAAAGAAAGCTGGGCTGGTACTAGGCCTTGTGGGCTTTGTCGACTGGGCTGGTCCAGATTCTATTTTTTTCTTCCAAAATGTTTTTCCTTTTCTGTTCTCATTTTCTGTTTTGAACACCAAACCAGAAATCAACAATCAAATTAATTCAAACAATCACCAAACAATGTTATTGCATTTGGTTCTGTTTAACAACATAATCCAAAGTTCAAAGATCAAAATAATAATTTTATTTTAGGGTCCATTATTAATTAAATAAATAGACCATTGTTATTAAAATCAAATAGGATTTTGATTTATTTAAATACTCCTTTTTGAAATTTAATTATTTTCAAAACCAAATCAGTAGGTTTTATTTGGGAATATAAAATACTTGGAAAACTTATTTTAAACAAATAAATAAGTTTTGTTGTTTTGGAAATAGTAAAACCTTTATTAATAAAACATGGATATTAAATCCTTATTATTTTATTTTAAATAAACCTTTAATATTTTTATCAAAACAAAATGTTTTATTTCAAAAGCTTGGCCAAGGTTTAATTTGGCTCCATAAAATAATCCTTATTTATAAAACTTCTATTTTTTTTGAAAACCAAATCTTTTTATTTAAATATCCAAAATAGTAATTCCAAAATATTTTTATTTTACTTTATTAAATTTTTTCCTTTTTAAATCTCTTTAGGATTTTATTTGATCCAAATTGGTTTGAAGATTTCCAATTGGATTCAAAAAGTTTCTTCTGTCCCTGAAAATCAAACAAAGTTTTATTTTATTCATTTATTTTTCACATTACAAGATTTGGAAAATCTTGGGACGTGACAGGCTACCACCCTTAAAATAAATCTTGTCCCGAGATTTGGTAAGGCTAGGGTTACAAGTAGGCTCAAAACAACTAGGGTACTACCACCCTTAAAATAAATTTCAAACAAAATTACATATTGTCCTTCTTGGGATCCTGGGGAAAATTTCCCATGGGCAAACATTTGCATTGTGTCCTTTGTTTCCATACTTGACTCATGGGCCAAGGTTGAGTTTCTCCATAGGCTTGTTCAACTTGTTCTTCATCTTTTCTGGACAGTTGCTTGCATAATGTCCTGGGTTCTTGCAATTGAAACAGTGGATATCTTTGAGTTCTTTACGTAGCTCTTGTGGACAAGTTTCTACATAATGGCCTAGATCTTTGCAGTTGTTGCACACCACTTGGCCAATTACCTTATTCTTCTGGTTCTCTGGGCATTCACCGGAATAGTGTCCCATTCCCTTGCATTTATGACATTGCACATGGCTTTTGTCTTTCTTTTTCTTCTTGGGTTTCTTTGATCCTTTGAATTGGGTTGTTTTGTTTGGAGGTAAGGTAGACTTGGATCCTTCTTGATGGTTTGCAATCATTTGTTGCACTCCACCTTGTTTCCTTTGTTCCACAATGGAATAGATGGGGCATTGGATAGGAACATGGTTGTTTCCTTCACATAGGTAGCAACTAGCTTGAGAAGTGGGACATTTTCCAACAGGATGTTTCTCTTCATAGTTGGGGCATTGATCTCCATGCTCCTTGGAAGTATGATCCTTGTCTCCACAAATAATGCAAGCTGGGGCTCCATCTAGAATAATATTTCTGTCATCCTTGTTGTCAAAAACTCTTTTGGGATAGCTTTCCTCCATTTTGATCATTTGATCAGTCACCTTAAGCATCGGTAGGCCTTGAGTTTCCAAAAATCCTTGCAGGGTTGGATCTTCTCTACTGGTGTTGGCTATGAATTGAGCTGTCACTTGGTTCAACTGGTTCTGGGTTGCTATGAGCTCTTTCATGCTGTCTTCTTGGTTGGTGTTGGTGTCATCAACCTTGGAGTCTCTTGGGGAAGTCATCTGTTTGGGTTGAAGGGAGATTAGAATAGGCAAGATATTTCTAAGGAAATATTTCTAATCACACACATCACAATTCACACAACAATGTGCATGCAATCACAAGTCAAACATTTCACTCAAACAACAAAGTTCAAGCACATACTTAGGCAACAAAAATATTTTTGTTACACTACATAAGTTGGTGGGTTTGACTTAATTAAAATATGGTGGTCCATCTATATGGTTCACTTGTGATCTTTCCTTCCTTCATGATTCTTCTTGTATGAGATCATGGTTTCCTTGAGAAAAACTCTTGGTTACAATACTTGAAAGTTGTTGATGGCTCCTTCTTACTTTGCATTCCCTTAGTCTCCATATCTTGAGCAAGATTTCCTTGTCTCACTTGTAGTCCTTAGTGGTATCCAAGTTGGAATTCCTTAGGCAAATATGCTGAAGATGTTGAAGTCATTAGAGTTGAAGATGTTGAAGAAGTCCTTTGCACATGGTGTAGTCTTTGGCCATGGGGTAGGCTTTTCCATCAAGTTGAAAAATAGAAGAGATGTAGAGTTAAAACCAAAATGGTTGAGGAAAGAGTTTACAAGTGTTTTTGTAAATAAGTTTTTGGAACAAGTACAACTCCTATTTTTCTAAGGGTTTTTGTCCAACCCTAGGTTTACAAATCCTACAGGCAACACAATGCTCTGATACCATCTGTAGAGGGAGTGCCCAAACCTTTACATAATATAAGGTGGAGTCCCCTGTGTTTACAATGCTAGTCCCTGGATCAATAGCTAGCATCCAAAGTTAAGATGTAATATCAAGAAACAAAGGTCATAATATAACTTTATAACCAGGAATAACATAGTTTTATTACTTCATACATAGCTCTTTTGGCTATTACATTACATTGCAGCGGAATAACTATAGTCATGGGGTCCTTCATCTTCAAAGTGCCACAGGCAGATGTTGGTTGTAGACTTTGTAATCCTATTCAAACAATCTTCACTAAAATCAATCAAACCTGCAACATTACAAGTTACAGCCACAAGGGTCAATACATTTGAATTGTATTGGCAAGTTTCACTACTATGTGGAATATAAGTGGATGCTATCATTTCATGCATATTTGGCTAAGTAGAGTTTTAGGCTCATTTGCATCAAGCAAAATTTATCCTATCTTTTCAAAATGGTTTTGATCCTTTGTTAAATCTCCTTTTCAAAATTTCCTTGAACTCCTTGGTATCCCCAAGTATTCAAGTCCTTGTCAAAAATCTCTTGATCTCCTTGGTAACCCCAAGTGCATCAAGTTTTATCAAAAACTCATGAGTTCCTTGGTAACCGAAGTGTTCATGTTTTCATCAAAATCTCTTGAGCCCCTTGGTAACCCCAAGTGCATCAAGTTTTATCAAAATCTCTTGAGCTCCTTGGTACCCCCAAGTGCATCAAGTTTTAAAGTTTTCTTTTAGAAATTAGAATGTCGAGATCTCCCATAGCTTCAAACTTTAGTTGCTCAGTATTGTCCATAACCGGGGACACGGCTAAGTACTTAGAGTTTATTATCTTCTGTGGAAGGAGTACACTTTACCCACATGTCACAATCCCATCCTTTTGCCACCAGTGGCCACTGGATTAGTGCTCACCAAGATGGAGTACCGGCAGATTGAGAATGTGACGAAGTCTTTCCAAAGGGTCCTCCCATACACCATTGCTAGCTTGTCTTCAGCACCCATGTAGGATTCCAGGTCCCCATGTCCAGTTAACTAAAGACAATGTATGGGTCTTCCCAATGTAGTTGACTAAGCCAGAGCCATAATAGCATGTGGTTGCACACGAAAGCCACAATTGGAGAAACATGTTCAATCTCTAAGTTTCCTGGGCGGTTTCCTTTGGAGCACAACACAAAGAGATTTCCATAAACATGGTTCCTTTTGTTGCCACCTTCTCCAAAACTCAAAGTATCCTTGGCCACCCAGGTGGTTCATTGAGTCCTTGTTTTATTATATAAAAAAACACAAGTCCTTTTCTCAACTTCATAAAATCTCAACATGTATCTCTTTCCAAAATATAGCATGGCTAAGCATGTAACAACTACATTGTTTCCACTAAGGAATATATAGGGAATCCTATTAGGATTTAGCATAGCATAAGTATAGAAAATTCTTTTCATGCATGTTTTCAAAATCCACTAAGTATAATGAAAATAGTAGGACTTTAGATGATAGTGTAACTTGCCTTTTGGTAGGGAATGTTGGTTCACTCCTTGATCTTGCTAGTCTCACACTTTTCTAACTTCACTACAATCAATCAAGCAAACACAATATCAACAAGCATTCCAATCCAATAATCAAACAACAATTTCACACACACAAAACAATGGGATCTAGGTCATGCATGCAAGTATGCAAGGGATGGGTTTGTTTGCAAGGATGGTCTCCACTAGGTTTCTAAACTTTGTAAGGTTCAAGGTGGTCATTTTCCCAAAGTGGCAAAGTCATTTGCAAAAGGGTTTTGTCCAAATCCATTTTTAAATCCATTCATCATTTTATGTGGTGAAAAATGTTTTTTATCAAATCAAAACTTTTTAAGTCTTTCACCAAATGAGTTTCTAATTCTCAAACTTTGTGTTTTAGGGTCAGTAGGTTTAGTCCAAAACATTTTCCCAAAGTTTTTACTCCAAAAACATTTTCCTATCAAAAACCAAAATATTTATTTGGCTAGAAAATGGGCTAAACTAATTAATCCATCCTAAACTTCACCAAATTCATTTTCAAAACCATGGGTTGGTTCCTAGGGTCAGTAGGTTCACAACAAACCAATTTGTCAAGGTTTCAACCTCAAAAACATTTTTGAATCATTTTTCTAATCTAAACAAGCATTCAAATGATTCTGCAAAAACAAGAAAACTAATAGATACTATTTAGTAATAAAATTCCATGGTTGGCTAGGGCTTGTTCCACTGATTCCAACGATATAAAGTTTGCAAATTTTGGACGTGTGGATCAAAAGTTATAGGGTTTTCAAATTGCAATTCAAAACAGATTTCAAATTCAGTTCTAATCAAAGTCTGGCCACGCGTCGCTTTCTTATTGGACGGTACCGGTTCGTGTGGATCGACAGATATAGGCCGTTGGATCAAGTTGCATCGCACGGCACTGGCTGCGTACCCTTTCGAAGTTAAGTGATCTAATCTCGTCTCTTCGATCTAAATTGAACGGCTGCTAATGCCTGGCCAAGAACTGGCGGCGCGACGACGGTTGCGCGCGGTGGCGACGGTCAGATGGTGGCGGCGGTGGCGATACAGGGAGCTAGAAGGGAGGGGAGTAGGCTCACCGTGATCGCATAGGCCTGGGGAAGCTCAACGTGTGGTCGGCGTGAAAAGGGGCACACGAGGACAGGAGGAATTCCTCGTCGGAGTTAGGTCTGGCGACGGTTGCACGCGGTCGAGGTCGAGGACGATGCTACGGGTCACGAGAAGGCAAACCAGAAGCATGGTTAGACGCGTACGATCAAGGAGATGCTGTGTGCGTGAAGGAGAAGAAGAGGGGCGGTCGGATTTCACCTGGGGAACTCGCCGGAGTAGAAGACATACGCGGCGGCGCTCGGGGCTTGTCGAAGACGGCGTTCTGGGGCGCCCGCGGTTGAACGGAGGGTACTGGGAGGAGAGTCTGGGAGTGGTGAGCATGCTCGTGTGCTCGGGGAGGCAGGAGGTGGCGAGGCTTGGCCGGAATTGCAGGAGGAAGCTCGTCGGAGCAGCGGCGGTTTGGAGATGATTCCGAGCAGCCTGGTGGCGATGTGGAGTTGGCGTTTGCGGGGAATGACAGAGGGAGGAGAGGTGCTTATGTACGCATGGTCAGGGGCGAGATTAACGCGGCCATTACTCGTGAATTTACGCGTGGATTGAATGACAGAGAACGGCAGCGAGGTTTGGGGAGAAGGAGTCGTGCGGGTGGAAACGATGACCAAGCTGTGGGGCCTGGCTGTCAGCGAGGGAACGAGAGAGAGAAGAGGGTCCACCGGTCAGCTTCTCTGTGGGTTCAAAATCGAGTGTGAATCGTTTTCTTTTGGGGTAAAGAAAGCTGGGCTGGTACTAGGCCTTGTGGGCTTTGTCGACTGGGCTGGTCCAGATTCTATTTTTTTCTTCCAAAATGTTTTTCCTTTTCTGTTCTCATTTTCTGTTTTGAAAACCAAACCACAAATCAACAATCAAATTAATTCAAACAATCACCAAACAATGTAATTGCATTTGGTTCTGTTTAACAACATAATCCAAAGTTCAAAGATCAAAATAATAATTTTATTTTAGGGTCCATTATTAATTAAATAAATAGACCATTGTTATTAAAATCAAATAGGATTTTGATTTATTTAAATACTCCTTTTTGAAATTTAATTATTTTCAAAACCAAATCAGTAGGTTTTATTTGGGAATATAAAATACTTGGAAAACTTATTTTAAACAAATAAATAAGTTTTGTTGTTTTGGAAATAGTAAAACATTTATTAATAAAACTTGGATATTAAATCCTTATTATTTTATTTTGAATAAACCTTTACTATTTTTATCAAAACAAAATGTTTTATTTCAAAAGCTTGGCCAAGGTTTAATTTGGCTCCATAAAATAATCCTTATTTATAAAACTTCTATTTCTTTTGAAAACGAAATCTTTTTATTTAAAGATCCAAAATAGTAATTCCAAAATATTTTTATTTTCCTTTATTAAATGTTTTCCTTTTTAAATCTCTTTAGGATTTTATTTGATCCAAATTGGTTTGAAGATTTCCAATTGGATTCAAAAAGTTTCTTCTGGCCCTGAAAATCAAACAAAGTTTTATTTTATTCATTTATTTTTCACATTACAAGATTTGGAAAATCTTGGGATGTGACAGTTTAGAAACCCATCTAGATTTCAGCACCACGTATCACCCTCAGACCGATGGACAAACAGAGCGAGTAAACCAAATACTCGAAGATATGTTGAGAGCATGTGTGTTAGAATATGGATCCATGTGGGAAGACTATCTGCCATTTGCAGAATTTCCTATAATAACAGTTACCAAGCCAGTTTGCAAATGGCCCCATTTGAGTTCATGTACGGAAGGAAGTGTCGCACCCCTTTGAACTGGTCAGAAGTAGGAGAGAGTCAGATCTTCATACCCGACATCCTACGAGAAGCAGAAGAGAAGTTTCACAAGATTCGTGAGCACCTCAAGACCACCCAATCCCGACAGAAGAGTTACGCCGACAAGAGACGTCGAGACCTCGCCTTCAATATAGGAGATTTTGTTTATCTGAAAGTGTCGCCATTGAAGGTAATGCAGCATTTCCAACTCAAAGGAACGTTAGCCCCCAGTTATATCGGACCTTTCAAAATTCTGAACCGTCAAGGAGAAGTGTCGTATCAATTGGAACTACCCGAAGAGATGTCAGCCGTGCACAATGGGTTCCATATCTCGTTACTTCGCAAGTGTCTCGAAGTCCCCAAGAAGACCGAAGTGTTCAAGAATATCGATCATCGGACCATAGAGATCAACAATGACCTGACCTATCCCGAAGTACCCATCCGTATTTTGGAAGAAGCTTTTCGAACTACCCGAACCCGAAGCATCAAGTTTCTCAAGATTCAGTGGAGCAACCACACAGAAGAGGAAGCTACCTGGGAACGCGAAGATCACATCAGGACGGAGTTTCCCGATCTCTTCAAATCCTAGGTAATCTTTTCGTCCTTTTTCAAATCTCGGAACGAGATTTTGTTTAAGGGGGGAAGGTTTGTAACATCCCAAAAATATTAAACTTAAATCATCATACTCTAATCATCAAAATTACGATTAACAAAAACTTTTCTAATTAAAATTATGAAGGCATGCATATGTGTATGCATTTAGATTGAAATTCTTTTGAACCACCTTGTTTGATTGTTTCATTGCTTGTAAAATGTTTCTTAGGTGAAATAAACATCATATAAACATTTCACAAACTTTTCCTAAAGACAAATAAATCAAAACCAATAAAATAAAGGAATGGTCATTTTGACCAATTTAACTCCCATGCCTACTTTGGTTGTCTCAAACTTTCAAAACCTAATAGAAACTTTTCTGGATCTTTGCACCCCTTGAATGTACTCATATCAAGGTATCAAGGACCACTTTGTGATCATCCAGAAACTTTCAAATGCATAGTTTAAATGACAATTTAAAATTGAATCTTTATCATATGGGAAGATCCCACTTTTTCAAAAACCACTCAAACAAGCTCAACTTTCAAAACCCAAGCATCTGCAAACTCTCTAGCACCAATCTAGCAAACCCACAAAAAATCTTTTCAAAATTCAAAACTTGATTTCATGCGGCCATTTCATCAAACAGGTTGCAGACATAAATCATACAAAATCTAAACACTGTTTTGAGCAGTGAATTGAGCCTAACGTGTTCCCTCTCTGTACACCACTAGCCTTAGTAGATCATCTAACGGCCCTAACAAATCCCTAGCACCACTGTAAGCTTGACAAGGCCATCAATGGTGAACAGCCGAGCACACCCATGTCACCCCAGTGTGGACAGCAGGCTAGAGGAAGAACTAGCCGTGCCAACCTTGTCTGGGAGGTAGCCCATGCTTCACCGCCCCCTCTCGACCGGCCCTGCCTCGCGGACAGCAGCCAGAACCGCTAGGAACGCCGCGCCCGTGCCGACCCACGCCACAGAGCACGCGCCGTTCCCATTCAACCATACCACCTCGAGCCCTCGCCGCCCCCCAACATGCTCCCCACCGTCCCAGGAGACCGCCAGAGATGCCCATTTCACTGCCCGTGCCCCGTAGCCACCGCTCGCCGTCGAAGACGCCGCCTCTGCCGTGCAGAGCGTCGCATGTTCCAGACCAAGCCGCACCGCCCCACGCCTCAAAACCATGTCGTTGAGCATCGCCATGGAACACCGCACCGCCCCCTACCTTCGCCCATGCCAATAGCCGCCTGTAACATCGCCCCTGACGAGCTCACCGTGCGCCCAGTCGGTCCCGTCGCTCGACTATAAATATAGGCCACCCCCGCTCGATTTCTTCACACCCTCTCACTCCCCTCTCCTCACTGATCGTTCCACACAGTTCCCAGAGCAAGGCGAGCACCACCTCGCCAAAATTTCTCCGGAGCCCGCCGCCTCTGGAGAACAAGGGCGCCATCGATTTCGTCCACCCCAGGAGCTGCCGCGACCACCCCTGAGTTCGCCGTCATCGAATTCGTCGTTCGCCCGCCTCGCCTACCCTCGCCAGCACCCCGGTGAGCCCCCAGCACCCCTCACTGGCCGTGCTAGGTTTCCTTCTCGCCGGCGTTGCTCAACGTCGACGATGACTCTGAGCCGTTGGATTAGAACTAGATCGAACGATCCACATCGCCCCGTACCGCTTTGTCTCTCCCTGTCTCACTGACGAGTGGGGACACCCACTTAAGAAGCCCGCGGGAGCACTGCGCTTAGTAGGCCGGCCCGTTAACTTTTCCCGCGCAGTCCAGTTATTTGAATTAAACCTTTTTCATTTTTGTCAACACCCGGATTTTTCAATCCTAGATGCCTGTTATGTCATACATCGCAATCCCAGGATTACCATTTTTGCGAGACATAACAGAATTGGATACCGTAGTACTTCATCCATTACAAACGATACATAAGTTCTTACACCAATAGGGATCTCATGATCCAGTTCTTAATACAACATCAAGCAGCGGAAATACGTAATAATAACGGTAGCGTAGGCGAAGCTCCATCTTCGGGGTCACAGGCAATGCTGACGATGGGAGATGATCCTAGTTGTCGTAACCTTCCTGGGGTCCATCCTCCAGGTACTCCTCTTCATAGTCTGGCCACGGGAATAGCCAGGGACAAAGCCATGAGTACTCTTTAAGTACTCGCAAACTAATACTAACAAGTAAAGGGGGGTTTTGGATAATAGGACACTAGGCTCTAGGGTTGTTTTGCAAAAAAGCCAGGTTTATATTTACTAAGTTCCAAAGCTAGTCACAATTTTATAACTCCTAAATGGGATCTTGTAATCCAGGTCACAACTCTGTTGTGGTCAAGTCAAAGTCGCAATTCATTTCACAAGTCATTTTAAAAAGGTGTGACGGGGGAACAGTATGGCCACTCCAACTGTCCATAACCGCGGACGCGGCTATTCGAATAGTTTGACACTCTGCAGAGATTGTACACTTTCACCACAACATTCGATACATCCGCCAGGAACAAATCCTGAATTCACCATACTCAGTATGCGGATAATCAATCCTAACCTTTCAATTACACTCCCTAGTATAAGCACCTCTCCTGTGAGTTTGGCCTCCCAACCATGACCACTGTCATCTTGGGTACTGCACAGGTGGACAATCTTCACAAGGTAGCCTCAACTCAGACCTTGGCCGTGAGGGAACTAATACTAAGGTATATAAGTTTCCAGTCAAGCCCTACCCAATATTCGGGTATTGTGGTTGTACGCTAAAATTGGAATGGTATCGCATCCAGACAACCATCAGTTTTATAAAGGGCTAAGGCTCATGCCTCAACATTTTTATCACCAGAATCATCAAGTGTTTGGAAACACATGTCCAAAACATTTCAATAGAATGATCCATCATTCCAAGGTTTTCATAACCATTTTTCCACCAAGTATTCCCATCTAAAGTTGATCAAATTTTATGCTTAGCACTAGCATCTACAGGTGGGGGTAGTACTAATGGGGGGTGGTAACTAGTGGAGTTTCAACTAAGTCCAACCTTATATCTTAGGCTGATATCAAGGTTTCTAGCTTAGGCCAAATTTTAGGCTCTTTATGCAACCTTCAGCACAACTGTCTAGTATCTACCAAACAATTAGGTAGACTCTAAGTGAGCGTTGATAAAGAAATAAAGTAAGATGCTTGCACATAAAACTAGGATTGGTTTAGCAAGTGGGTATGATCACATATGCTTAAGGCATAAAGTAGTCATCTCACAAGGATGGGTTTATGACATCAGTAAGGTATCTTGCAAGTGTTAGCTTGCATAGGTCAACTTGATTAGTAAGGCTGGCATCAATGTCAATATAAGCTTGCATAGTTACTAGCTTGCCTTGTGCATAGCAGTGGTTGAAGTTCTCCTCGGCTTCCTCTTCGTAGTATCCTCCTTCCTCCTCGTATCCTTGGTCGGTACTAGCGTCTATGAATAAATACGAGGTACACAATCACCAAACAATACTTAACTACTTGCAATCATCACACACAAGGGTCCTATAGATGATCTAGCATCATCTCTAACATTACAAGGTTAAAGCTTGGTTTAAATCCTTTTTATTTTTAGAAAAGTAATTTCTACTCATTGAAGAACTACTTAAGATTTAATATTCTCCAAACTAAACATGGGATCATGTTGACACATGTCATCACCACATATTGTAGTCCATGGGAATGTGATTTAAAGTGGTGTCACAATTTAATAAGGTTTTACCCTTTTATTTTAATTAATTAAAGTGGCTAGAAATGCTTATGAAGCATTCTTTTAATACTTGAACATTATTTTTTCAAGTAAACCTATATATATTTTTATATATTCTGAAAGGTATGGTTAAATGTGATTTTTGAGAGTTGGAATCAACTCAAAAGATTTTATGGTTTAAATTTAAAAAATGTTTGAATGCAGAAAAGCTTCTGCCTTGTTATTTTTACTATGGGTGATCTACAGATCCAAATGACTTGAATCCAATGGGCTTGGATTAAGCATTCACAGACCTTTCCAACAAAATTGGTTTCATCCAATTTGGTGCACTGAATCGATCTGGGTTGATTTTTGAAGTTGGGTGCTGAAGTGTTTTTGAATTGAAATAGAAAAGTTTGAATTTGAATTGTTGGGCTGCGCGGGAAATTCTAACGGGCCGGCCTGCTAGGTGCAGTGCTCCCGCGGGCTGCTTAAGTGGGTGTCCCCACTCGTCAGTGACACGGGGCTGGGCGAAGCGGTATGGGGCAACGTGGATCGTTCGATCTAGTTCTAATCCAACGGCTGAGGGGCATCGTCGACGCGAGACAACTTCGGCGAGAACGAAACCTAGCGCGTCCAGTGAGGGGTGCTGGGGGCTCACCGGGGTACGGGCGACGGTTGGCGAGGCGGGTGAACGACGAAGTCGACGACGGCAAACCTCCTGGTACCGGTGGCTTCTCCTGGGGCGGCTCCAATCGCTGGCTCCCTTCTTCTCCGGCAGCGGCAGGCTCCAGTGAAATTCCGGCGAGGTGGTGCTCGCCTTGATCTGAGAATGGTGTGGCACAGTCAGTGGGGAGAGGGGAGTGAGATGGTGTGAATAAATCGTGCGGGGGTGGCCTCTATTTATAGTCGAGCGAGGGGACCGTCGGGGCGCACGGTGAGCTCGTCGGGGGCGACGTTATAGGCGGCTACTGGCATGGGCAAGGGTAGGGGACGGTGTTGTGTCTCCTGGCGATGCTCAACGACATGGTCGCGAGGCATGGGGCGGTGTGATTTGGTCTGGAACGGGCGGTACTCTGCGCGGCAGAGGCGGCGTCTTCGACGGCGGGCGGTGGCTGTATGGCACGGGGCGGCAAACGGGGATGTCTGGCGGTCTCCTGGGTCGATGGTGATCGCGTGTGCGCGCGGTCTATGGACGCTGGTCGCGGGTGGCGCTCTAGCGCATGCTCGGCATGGTCTGGGCGTGTCTTGTGCGCGTGGTCCAGGGCTTGGCAACGCTTGCGGCTGGGACAGGCAGTGGCGGTGGACGGTGGGCTGCCTCCCAGACAAGGTTGGCACGGCTAGTTCTTCCTCTAGCCTGCTGTCGACTATGGGGTGGCATTGAGGTGCTCGGCTGTTCACCATTGATGGCAATGGCAAGCTCACAGGGGTGCTAGTCCTTAGTTAAACTTCCTAGATGATCTACTGAGTTGTGTGTGAGCTAACTAGGGAACAAGTTAGGCTCAAAACACTACACACTATAGTGTTTGATGTTTTGTTTGATTTGTGTCTGCAACCTGTTTGATGAAATAGCCGCATGAAATCAAGTTTTGAATTTTGAAATGAATTTTGGTGGGTTTGCTAGATTGGTGTTGATGAGTCTGCAGATGCTTGGGTTTTGAAAGTTGAGCTTGTTTGAGTGGGTTTTGAAAAAGTGGGATCTTCCCATATGAAGAAGATTCAATTTTGAATTGTCACTTAAACTATGCATTTGAAAGTTTCTGGATGATCACAAAGTGGGCCTTGATACTTTGTTATGAGTACATACAAGGGGTGCAAAGATCCAGAAAAGTTTCTGTTAGGTTTTGAAAGTTTGAGACAGCCAAAGTAGGCATGGGAGTTAAATTGGTCAAAATGACCATTCACTTAATATATTTGTTTTGATTTACTTGTCTTTAGGAAAAGTGTGGGGAATGTTTTAGATGATGTTTATTTCACCTAAGAAACATTTTACAAGCAATGGATCACACAAACAAGGTGGTTTTTAAAGAAATTAAAAATCCATGCATACACATATACATGCATTCATGAATTTATTTAGAAAAGTTTTTGTTAACCCTAAACTTGTTGATTAGTGTTTGTTGATCTAAGTTTGGTATTTTTGGGATGTTACAATTTTGTTTCAAATTCACTTCTGTACCCCAATTCAAAAATCAACCCAGATCGATTCAGTGCACCAAATTGAATGAAAACAATTTTGTTAGAAAGGTCTGAGAATGCTAAATCCAAGCCCGTTGGATTCAAGTCATTTGGATCTATAGATCACCCATGGTAAAAATAACAAGGCAGAAGTATTTCTGCATTCAAACATTTTTCAAATTTATACCATAATAGCTTTTGAGTTGATTCCGACTCTCAAAAATCACAATTAACCATACCTTTCAGAATATATAAAAATATATAGGTTTACTGGCAGAAATAATGTTCAAGTAATCAAAGAATGCTACATAGGCATTTCTAGTCACTTTATTTAATTAAAATAAAAGGGTAAAACCTTATTAAATTGTGACACCACTTTAAATCACATTCCCATGGACTAAAATATGTGGTGATGACATGTGTCAACATGATCCCATGTTTGGTTTGGAGAATATTAAATCTTAAGTAGTTTTTCAATGAGTAGAAATTACTTTTCTAAAAATAAAAAGAATTAAACCAAGCTTTAATCTTGTAATGTTAGTGATGATGTTGGATCATCTATAGGACCCTTGTGTGTGATGATTGCAAGTAGTTAAGTATTGTTTGGTGATTGTGTACCTCGTATTTATTCATAGACGATAGTACCGACCAAGGATACGAGGAGGAAGGAGGATTCTACGAAGAAGAAGCCGAGGAGAACTTCAACCACTGCTCTGCACAAGGAAAGTCTAATACTACTAGTGAATGTGCAAGCTATTAACCTTGCAAGATACCCTACTGATGCCACAAACCACTACTTGTTACTCTGCCCACTATATGCCTTAAGCATATATGATCCAACCCACTTGACCAACCAATCCTAGTTTTTACTTACAAGCTTTATACTTTATTTCTTTATCAAAGCTATTCCTTAGAGTTTACTTTAGTGAATTATAGATACTAGAAAGTTATCTGAAAGTTGCATAAAGAGCATAAAATTTGGCCTAAGCTAGATAATATTAATGTCATCTTAAGGCATGAGATTGAACTTAGTTAGAACTCCACTAGTTTACCACCCCTCATTATTGCTTACCCCCACCTGTAGATGCTAGTGCTAAGCATAAAACTTGATCAACTTTAGATGGGAATACTTGGTGGAAAAATGGTTATGAAAACCTTGGAATGATGGATCATTCTATTGAAATGTTTTGGACATGTGTTTCCGAACACCGGATGATTTTGGTGATGAAATTTTGAGGCATGAGCCTTAGCCCTTTATAAAACTGATGGTTGTCTGGATGCGCTACCATTCCAATTTTATCGTACAACCACAATACCCGAAGATTGGGTAGGGCTTGATGGAAACTTATATACCTTAGTATTAGTTCCCTCACGGCCAAGGTCTGAGCTGAGGCTACCTTGTGAAGATTGTCCACCTGTGCAGTACCCAAGATGACAGTTGGTCATGGTTGGGAGGCCAAACTCATAGGAGAGGTGCTTATACTAGGGCGTTTAATCGAAAGGTTAGGATTGATTATCCGCATACTGAGTATGGTGAATTCAGGATTTGTTCCTGACGGATGTATCGAATGTTGTGGTGAAAGTGTACAATCTCTACAGAGTGTCAAACTATTCGAATAGCCGCGTCCGCGGTTATGGACAGTTGGAGTGGTCATACTGTTCCCCCGTCAGACTTTTCAAAATTACTTGTGAAATGATTTGAAACTTTTACTTGACCACAACAGAGTTGTGATATGGAATACAAGTTCCCACTTAGGAGTTATAAAATTGTGACGAGCATTCGTTGCTTCTAAACTTAGTAGAGATAAATCTGGCTTTTGCAAAACAACCCTAGAGCCTAGTGTCCTATTATCCAAAAACCCCTTTACCTGTTAGTATTAGTTTGCGAGTACTTAAAGAGTACTCATGGCTTTGTCCCTGGCTATTCCCATGGCCAGACTATGAAGAGGAGTACCTGGAGGATGGACCCCAGGAAGGTTACGACAACTAGGATCATCTCCCATTGTCAGCATTGCCTGTGACCCCGAAGATGGAGCTTCGCCTACGCTACCGTTATTATTACGTATTCCGTTGCTTGATGTTGTATTAAGAACTGGATCATGAGATCCCTATTTGTGTAAGAACTTATGTATCGTTTGTAATGGATCATGTACTATGGTATCCAATTCTGTTATGTCTCGCAAAAATGGTAATCCTGGGATTGCGATGTATGGCATAACAGGCATCTGGGATTAAAAATCCATGTGTTGACAATGTATCTTTTGCACATCTAATCCTAGAGGACAGAGAGTCTTCTTTGCTTCGTAGGTACTCTCGGGAAGTTCGTTATGTTTTGGAAACTTCGGCTTCATTATTTTCAGCATCTTTTCAAATGAGGAGTCAGTTAGACCACACTCTGCCTTCCATCGCAACAATTCCAGTGTGGTACCGAGCTTTGTGCTGCCATCTTCACAATTTGGGTACAACAATTTCTTGTGATCTTCTAACATGCCCTGTAACTTCAACTTCTCATTTTCTGTTTCACAGTCTCTCTTGCATCAGAAATGACCGTACCAAGTTCATCAGCCGGCTCATCTAATGCCTGTTCTTCACCTCTTTCCTCTCCATTGTCTTCCATTGTAGTATCACTGTATTCAGGAAACATATGATGATAGTTGTTATCATCATCTTCTTCTTCACCATCTTCCATCATAACCCCTCTTTCCCCGTGCTTGGTCCAGCAATTAAAGTTGGGCATGAAACCTTTCATAATCAGGTGGCCGTGAATGATTTTCGAGGAAGAGTACTCCTTGTTGTTCTGACATTGAACACATGGACAACATATAAAACCATTCTCTTTGTTTGTCGTAGCCACATCGATAAATTTATCCACGCCTTTCATATACCCGGCTACGCTCCGGTCACCGTACATCCATTCCCGACCGTTCATCTGCATCATATAAGTAAGTTTATCAAAAACCAGGACATCATAAATAGTGAAATGACCAATTCACATCGACACATGCATTGTATCAATGACAGAGAAAAGATAAGATTGCTAACCTCGATCGAGGGAAATAAAGAGGAGAAAGCTCAAGTGTGTCTCGGACACCTTCTATATTTTTGTTCTATGAGAAATTGAACGGGATTATTCACTCAAACATTTCATCAAACACCTTGAATGCATGCATAGGGGAGAAAAAACTAGCACACCCCTCACACCTTCCACCAAGAGAAAAAACAGAGTGGAGGCAGAGGGGGCTGGGGCGTTGCATTTATAGAGGGCGGGAGCATACGTCCCGGTTGGAGCCACCAACCGGGACTAAAGGTGTGTGCCACGCTACGTTGCTGTGGCCAAACCTTTAGTCCGGGTTGCTGGCTCCAACCGGGACGTATGCCCCGTTACCAATCGGGAGGCATGCCTCCGGGCCCCGTGCCCGCTCGAACCGGGACGCGTGCCAGCATTAGTCCCGGTTGGTGGCGCAACCGGGACTAATGCTCTAAGGGGGCGCGAACGGATGGCCTATTTTCTACTAGTGGTCCCATCTCTTTACAATGGCAACATTGCACTTGGCTTTTGTCCTTCTTTTTCTTGGGTTTCTCCAAAGCTAGGAGTTATTCTAGTTCATGCTCTTTATATGTCACGTCAAAGGTGGGAAAGTCTCCTTGTCTCCTTAATCTTTTCCTTGGATAATACATATGTTTCCTCTTTTGTCCATCAAGTTGAGTCATATTGCATGGAGGTGCAAGCTGAGATTTTCCTTTGTCTTCATCCTTCTTGGTAGAAGTTGTTCCCTCGTGGGGGTTTACAAACTCTTGATGCACTCCACCTTGTTTCCTTTGTTGAACTATAGAATAAATGGGTCATTGGATACGGACATGATTATTTCCTTCACATAGGAAACAAGTGACTTGAGATGTGGGGCATTGTTTAGTTGGATGTTTCTCTTCAAAATTTGGGCATTGATCTTCATGCTCTTTGGAAGTGTGATCCATGTCTCCACAAATATTGCAAGCTTGAGTTCCTTCTCTAATATCATCCTTTACATCCTTGTTGTCACCATTTCCTTGGGAAAGTTTGTCTCCCATGTTGATCATTTGATTTGTCATACTTTGCAACAAGTGAGTTTGGGTTTCCACAAACCTTTGCATGGTTGGGTCTAACTCATTGTTGTTGGCCCAAAATTGACTTGTCAGTTGGTTTAACTGGGTTTGGGTTACTATGTTCTCTCATGTGCATCTCTTGGTTGTTGTTGTTGTCACCATTATTGGAGTTTCTTGGGGAAGTCATCTGTTTGGGTTGGATTGGGATTAGAATAGGCAAAGATTTCCAAGGAAGAATTATAATCATACACATCAGAATTCACACAAGCAATGTGCAAGCAATCACAAACAAACATTCCACTCAAACAACAAAGTTCAAGTACATTTTTAGGCAACAAAATATTTTTGCTACACCACATAAGTTGGTGTGTTGATTTAATCTAAATATGGTGGTCCAACTATATGGTTCACTTGAGATCATTCCATTCTTCTTGGTTGCTTCTTCATGAACAAGATCTTTGTATTCTTGGAGAATTTCTTGCATCTTGGTCACAAAAATTCAAAGGTGATGATGATTCCTTATAAGTTGTGTTTCCTTACTCTTCAAGTCTTGAGTAATATTCTTGTCTCACTTGTAGTCCTTAGTGATGTCCAATTTGAAGTCCTTGATGAAACTAAAGTTGAGGTCTTTGATAATGTTGAAGTTAAAGTCATTTGAGTTGGTGAAGTCCTTTGCTCAAATTGATGTCTTTGTTTTTGTTGAAGTCTTTGCTCATGTTGAGGCTTTGTCCATCAAGTTTGAAAAGGAAGAGATGTAGAATCAAAACCAAAAAATGGTTGGGTAAAGAGTTTACAAGATTGTTTGTAAATAAGTTTTGGAACAAAAACAACTCCTATTTTTCTAAGGGGTTTTGTCCAATCCTAGGGTTAGAATCCTACAGGAAACAAAGTGCTCTGATAGCATCTGTAGAGGTCCCAACCTTTAATAAGGTAGAGATCCATGTGTTTACAATGCTAGTCCCTGGATCAATATCTAGCATCCACAGTTAAGATGTAATATCAAGAAACAAAGGTCATAATACAACTTTATAACCAGGAATACAATAATTCATTACATCTTACATAGCTCATTTGGCTATCTCATTACAATGCAGCATAAATAACTATAGCATGGAGTCCTTCATCTTCAAAGTGCCACAGGCAGTCATGTTGGTTATAGACTTGTAATCCTAATCAACATACTTCACTAACATCAAACAAACCCGCAACATAATAAGTTACAGCCACAAGGGTCAATACATTTGATTTGTATTGGCAAGTGATACTATGGTAGTATAGTGGAGTCTATCATCTATATACATTTGGCTAAGTGGAGCTTAGGCTTGCTTTGCTCAAAATAGTTTTCCTTATCATTTGAAAAACACTAAGTTTTTGTTTGGCAAAAACTCCCAAGGAACCACCAATAGAAATTGGTGAACCTTCACCCTTGTTCAACCACAAGTTTTTAACTTAGAAATTGGGATGAGGATATTCTTGATAGCTTCCATGTCCTGATGCTCAAATTGTACAATACCAGGGACATGGCTAAGTACATAGGTTCTTCCATCTGCAGAGGTTGTGCACTTTCCCCACAAGACTTGATTTTCACCAAGACAGGACCTTTTAGAAGCCTTCCCTTAGACCAAAATGGACGCGCTCAAACCTATCATTCCCCTACCACCAACTATCCATTTGGCTAAGTTATTGCAACCTATATGATCCAGGCAGAGCCCATAATGCCATGTGGCTGCACTAGAAGCTTCTTAACATTTGGCATCTCAAATCCCTTTATTCCTGGGTGGCAATCCACAAGTGAGATACACAAGGTAAACCATAGAAATGGGCCTTGTGTAACCACTGAACACAAACCATTCTTTCCATTCCACCCAGGTGTTTCATTCACTTAGTTGTTTTATTAAGCAAAACATACACTACTGGAAAAACCATCTTCGGTTCGCTCAGAACAAGCCCAGCAGTCCCGGCCTGGCACAGCCCGCGACTAGTGGGAGCACTAGTCCCGGGCCGTGAGGCCTCTAACGGCTAGAAACGGCCGTAGTGACTAGTCCCGGGCCGGACCAGGTCATTAGTCCCGGTCCGTAATACGACCCGAGACTAATAACCTAGAGCAGGCCAGCTGGTCCTTTCGTGGACTATTAGTCCCGGGTCGTATCACGGCCCGGGACTAGTTGTCCACGACTATATAATCTGCCTCCTGTCTTGCTGCCCTAAAGCACATGGTGGCCATTTTTCTCAAATAAGAAAGAGAGTTCATGCCATTTTTTTTCCCAAGATTTGTCAAGATTTAGTTTGCAACACCTAAATCCAAAGCTTTAAAAGGTTAGAACTTAATTCTTTCATCTCTTATTGCTACTTTAGCTCTATAATGCTCTAGAAGTATAGAGATATGGATCAAATGCATGCATGCTCTAGAAGTAGCTAGAAGTATTTTGCTATATATGTAACAAATTTTGATTAGGCATATAGTTACTGAAAATTGAAATGTGTAATTTTAGAGTTTCAGAGCTTAGAATGGAATGAGGTTTTCACTGATAGAACAATAATAAAAAACTCCACATTTATCATGTTGATTGTTTTCTGCAATTCACAAATTGGTGCATGTAAATTTTTCAAAATTCAAAAATAATGCTCTAGAATCTCTCAATATAACTTGTAATAATTTTATCATGTTGTGTAATGGTTTTTGATATACTTTTACTATAATGCAGATGGTCCGGGAATGGATGTACGGTACTGACCGACGGTTTGGCGAGTTCATTAATGGCGTGCATGAATTCATCTGTGTAGCTGATGCAAACAAGCGCAATGGTTTTGTATTCTGTCCATGTAATGGATGTAGGAATCAGAAGGATTACTCTGAATCAAAAACCCTTCACAGCCACCTGTTGAAGTCCGGCTTCATGCCCAGTTATAATTGTTGGACCAAGCACAGAGAGAGAGGGTTTATAATGGAAGACAATGAAGAAGAGGAGGAGGATGACAACTATCATGGTTTCCCTGAGTACAGAGATACTTCCATGGGGGATGCTGAAGGGCAGGATGAAGAAGAGACACATGATGAACCCGCTGATGATCTTGGTCGGACCATTGCCGATGCACGAAGAGATTGTGAAACTGAAAAGGATAGGGATAAGTTCAATCACATGTTATAGGATCACAAAAAGTTGTTGTACCCAAATTGCGAAAATGGTCTGAAAAAGCTGGGCAGCACACTGGAATTGCTGCAATGGAAGGCTGAGTGTGCTATACCTGACTCCTCATTTGAAAAGTTGCTGAAAATGATGAAGAATATGCTTCCAAAAGATAACGTATTTCCCGCCAGTACGTACGAAGCAAAAAAGGTTGTCTGCCCTCTAGGTTTAGATGTTCAGAAGATACATGCATGCCCTAATGACTGCATCCTCTACCGCGGTGAGGAGTATGAGAATTGGATGCATGCCCGGTATGCACTTCACTTTGGTATAAGATTAGACGAGATGACCCCGGTGACGTTGAGGGCGAGCCCCCCCCCCCCCGGAAGAGGGTTCCTGCGAAGGTGATGTGGTATGCTCCTATAATACCACGATTGAAACACTTATTCAGAAACAAAGAGCACGCCAAGTTGTTGCGATGGCATAAAGAGGAACGTAAGTCAGACGGGGTGTTGAGACACCCCGCTGATGGGTCGCAATGGAGAAAAATCGATAGAAAGTACCCGGACTAGAGCCTGTTACGGCCCGGGACTACAGCCCTGTTTTCCACCAGTGATAAGTCAAAGACTTAGAAATATTTCTCATAGCATGTATATATACTCCACCCTTGGTTACTACTAGCTAGGCTAAGCATGGCAATAGCAAGTATCTTAACTTAGAGGAAATTCTAACAATTCTACCACTACTAGGATTTCCCAAGCATAGCATATAGATACTTAGTAAAATTATTCATGCAAGCCCTATGCAAAATATTTCTAATCCATAGTCAAATATTGGGATAAAAATATGAAGCACCACTTACCTTTTTGGTAGATAATATAAGTTCACTCCTTGATCTTGCAATAGTCACACTCTTCAAATTCCACTACAATTCAATCAAGCAAGCAAATATTCAATCAACCATTCAAGCAATCATCACATAAAATAATAAAAACAAAGCAATGCATGCAAGCATGCCAAAGATTGTTTTATTTGGAAAAGTGGTTTCTAATAGGTTATAAATATCTGAAAACACCTATTGGTCATTCTTAAAAGTGGCAAACCATTAAGTTAGTGAAAATGGCCATTTAAATCATTCTTGTTTTGTTAGAAATGGTTTAAATCAAAGTAATATTTCTAGTGTTTACCAAATATATTTTTAACACAAATGTTAGTTTTTTGAGGTCAAGTGTTTAATATTGAAACCATTTGCAAAAGGTTTCACCTATAAACCATTTTTATACCAAATCAATATTTTATATTGTTGAAAATGCTTTTTAGCAAAGTAATAATTTATAGGGTTCATGAAATATATTTTTAAATCTTAAAAGTTGGTGTTTAGGGTCAGAGAGTTTAAATAAAAACATTTCCCAAACTTTTTCTCCAAAAGCATTTTTAACATATAAACAATATTTTTATTATTTGACTAGAAATGTTCTAAATCAAAATTTCATCTTTTAGCTTCACAAAATACACTTTTAATTCCACAAGTTGTTTTATATAGTCAGTAGGTTCAAAACAAGCCATTTGTCAAAGATTTTATCCTAAAAACATTTCTAGAATAAATTTTATACACAAAATATGCCTATACAAGTTTCTGCAAAAACAACCAATTTGATAGAATCAATTTACTAAAAAAAGTGCATGGTTGGATAGAGTTTGTTTTGCTGATTCCATTGATATAAAATTTGCAAAATTTGGACGTGTAGAATTAAAGTTATGCAATTTATAAGATTGAACATCTAATAGAACAAATTCTCTTTTCAAAACCAATCACAGGCCACGCGTCTTGTCTTGATTGGTCCATACCGCTTCGGTTGGATTGACTAACACAGACCACAGGATTTCATTTAGATCGTGCGTGGTTGATGCTACCATACCGCTTTGCTAAGTGAAACTATCGCAGCGCTTGGAACAAAATCGGACGGCTCCCAGCTTCTTGCCAGGAACTGGCGGCGCTGGCGCGGCGGCGAGCGGCGGATGCGCTCTGGCAGTGAGGTTGTCGGGGTTACAGGAGGCGAGAGGAGTAAGGGAGAAGATCACCAGAATCACCATGGCGAGGGTGTAACATCCCAGCATTTAGGAACCTAACGAAGGGTAGATTTAGGATTATGTATTGTTGCATGCATCTATTTGTGAAAAGGTGGGTAAAATTTTCGCCAAATAAAATCTTAAGTGATCAATGTTTCTTTCTTACTTTAATATTAGGTTTAGACTTAAAGGAGGATTGTATAAAAACTTTGATGTGATCTTAAAAGAATTATGTGTGTTTTGAAATAGGTTTGAATTTAAAAACTTAAGTGTTTGGATAATAATTTAAAAGATTTAGATAGAAGATTTGAGTCATAAATTAATTAAGATATAGGCAGTATAACTTAAAACTCAAAACAATAGAAATTATGAAAATTATTTTCATATTATAAAGACATAAACAAGTTACAACAGAATAAAGAATAAGAATATTCTTTATTAATAATGATATAATCTTTATTACAATTGAATAAAATAAAGATTACAAGAACTATAAAAGAAAAATTACAAAGGATTAAGAAAATTACATCTACTAACTATCCTATATCTAAAACCTAAACTAAATCTACATCTTTATCTTTGAACCTGCAAAACAAAGATTAAAAAGAAATAAAACAAGATTAGTGTTAGTATATATTTCTCTCAGATATGTCAGTGAGGTGCACTTGACAATCTCATCATTGAGAAATGTTAAAGAGGGGCAAGTTTCACCAATATGAAAGATTTCATATTTCATAAATTCACAGCCAGAATGCTAATGACAGCCAAAAGGGATCAGTTCACCAGCCAAGGTAAAAGTAGATTGGTAACAGTAAGATCAAATTTTCTGAACCTATCCATATGTGGATAGCAGACACACAGGCTGCACACACACAAGCATGCAAGGGTGTGCTTCAACTGCACAAGCACAGCCGGATCAAACAAAACCAGAGCACAGCCGTGGGGAAGCACCTCAGTGCATCACTACACCACACCACACCACAGCATAGCCAGGGTGAACATCAAGTAAACCAAGAACAGCAGCCAAACCAAACCATCCAGATTAACCCAAACATCACCAAAATGGTGACATAAAGAGGGGGATGAATCAGGTGGACAGCAAGGCCAAGCCCAGGAGCTAGGAGGAGCAGGCTAGCTCCAGATCAAGCATAGGAGTCCAGCAAAACTAGATAAAATTATCACCAACTTACTCCACAAATATCAGCTTTCGTGGTGAGTTTCATAAAATCTTCACATGATCTAATCATCTTATTTAGAGAAAGGCATGTGTTGTTTTATAAAACAAACCTCAGAAAACACCCAAGTGGGGTGAATCCATCATAGGGATTTCTTTTAAGCTCTAAAGGAAAATCACAACATACAAGGATTCAACCAGAGCTCAGAGCAACATCCTTGCTCTGGTTGTCAAACCATATTCTACAATTCAATCATATATATACCTATGATCTATTTCTAGACAAATCCCTAAAGGAAGGGTAACACCTTAGAAACAAATCTTTGGGATCCATAGATTGATCAAGCTCACTACCAATTTTTCCAAGCTTTGATTCAATAAAGAATAGCTGGTACCACTACCAAGACTATCTAGATGAACCAACTAGATAAGATTTGAATCCCTAAGCCTCAGACCAACATCATTGGTCATAGGGAATTCAGATATGAGCATCTCTATTTTTCAAAGCCAAGATTGTCTCAAGCATAAACTAACCAAATCCATGGTTTAGAATTAAACTTGTGTGCCATACACGATGGTGTCACAAGAACAATTCAATATGAATCAGGAAAAGCAGTAAACCATCCTAGATTCAAAAAATCAAATAACTAATCATTTTCCTGTTAAAAACAGGAATCATAACTAGAATATTTCTATAATACACTTCACTGTTTGAGATCATGATGATCTCAACCCACATA
Source organism: Avena atlantica (assembly GCA_910589765.1). Taxonomy (NCBI): domain Eukaryota; kingdom Viridiplantae; phylum Streptophyta; class Magnoliopsida; order Poales; family Poaceae; genus Avena; species Avena atlantica. The sequence continues at coordinate 3,738,609 of OU342733.1, forward strand.
TTAATTTCCAAGCTAACAGCACTAGGAAAGTAGCTGTATCTTATCATAATCATGATCATGAATCAAATAAACAGTGGAAAGCTATCAGATCATTAGCTTTACCAAGCATGTTTCCCATACAACCACGTCATCTGAATCAGATGCAATCCAAACATCAAGTCGTCTAGTAAGCCACCAGAAACATCATACATCAGTTCAACCAACAAGCCTCAGGCCAATAATCATTCAGTATGTGTACAGACCATCTAAACATGAATCAATTCCTCCAGTACATGAATAAGCACATCACAGGAACCCTAAAAGGGATAATCATCCTAATCTGAATCAGACAATAGCCAGAGAGGACACTGCTAACATCTAGCATCGAATTAGCAAGCACAGAGAGCACCAGGGGAGGGGAATCAAACTCACCATAGGTCCTCGCTGAAGGATAGAAGAGGAAGCAGAGGGGCCGACGGCCATGGTGGCATGGGGAGCACCCCAGAGGGGGCGCTGAAACCCGCACGGTGCCACGGTAATGACCTTGATCACTGTAACACCCTCAGAATCGGACCTATGCAAGTTTGAGCGAAACCCGCCAAACCCGCATAGAAACGATTCAAAGGTGCCCACCAGGCACTTTCGTGCGGGTGGAAAACGAAGTAATAACATTACACAACAGTCCTCGATGGAACCCACAGAACAGATATATATATAACGGCGACTCCATGAGTCAAGAATACAAATATAATATACAAAGATCCAAATCACCTTGAAAACGATAGAGCGTCCAGCTACGGACAAGATGCAAATGGGGCTAAGAGCCCTGAGGAATAACCAATGGCGTCCATAACCCTGCCCAGGCCAAGCCAGAAGGGTATCCCTGCTAACGACGTCGATCTCAAACCTTCTTAAACAAAAGGGGTGCCGACAAAGGGCAAAGGAAAAAAGAAGGAGCGTCAGTACTGAGGCCAGTACACGGCGAGGCTAGAATTCGGCGGTCCTCGCCTACATAGGTATGGTGGACTGAAGCGGCAGCGGCAGCATGCACTAAACAACCTATAGAGACTCGATACAACTGGCGGCAATCAGAGAGGGGTAAGAGGGTCCTATTCGGATCCAACCTGATACTACCATCAAACAAACCCGTCCTGGCGTTTCCCCGTCGACACCATCGAGGAAGTCAACCGAGGAACTCACACAGTTGGCAGTTTTACTTATTCAGTCATCGTTGCCGCAATTACTAGTCAGGTGTAGATTATCATCCTGATAAAGTAAGCAGTGGGCACTTTTAGTTAACCATTCCGTTATAGTGGCAACACTTACTAGTCAGATACATTTAGCATGAGATAACCCAAAACCCAGCAGTTGTTGGTACTTTTATTCAGCCATTCCGTTGTAGTTGCAATACTTACTAGTCAGGTACAATGGTCGCAAGCGACAATCCAAACAAGCAATTGTGGGCAGTATTCTTAGCCATTCCGTTATAGTGAAGCTGATTACTAGTCATTATAAAGTCAAATTTATAGCAATAAACTTTAGTTATGCTTGTCTATGATCGAGATACTGTGCTCCAAGTCGTCCATATCCGCGGACACGGCTTTCAGAAAGTTTTACCCGGCCGGGGTGCACCAATATCAACACACGCTCGATCAACCTCGGAAAAACCAAATCAAAACCCAACGAGGCTTTCACGACTGAACAATCACAGGATTCAGAATTATTTCAGGGGGCCACCCCTTGGAGTACACCCGCAAAGAAGTAAGCAAGCTCCGAGACGGACTCAAGGTTTGGGTAGACGGCTGTGAACGACTGGGAACCCGAAAGTGTGGCTGGGCTTGTCGACACCGCGGAATCGTGTCCCGATCCTAAACAGTACAGTGTGCTCCTCGCACAATTTAAATACAGAAAGTAGCATGGCATAAGTACAGGATCGTAAATAAAACCTCAAACTAGTTTGTGGCCCCAAGAAATAAGACTGAATCAAGCTCTCGCTCAGGGGGGTCCCATATACCTCCCGGATGTGGATAGCGCGATAAATCAAGGAACAGGTATCAAGTACTCGGGGTCTTACGGGACACAAGTGGGCGTTCGGAAACCAAATATTATCTATCACCGACCGATGCCTCTGCTTATTTCAATTTTAGTTGTTAAACAGGAATAAAGTGAACGATAAGTAAAACTATGATCATCTCCAACATCAACATGCGGCAATACATCAACAACTGTGGCACTGGACGACACGCAACAACACTGGAGCAAGCGACTACGACGCGCAAGTCCAACTATCTACCAAACAACAGGTAATAGGATGTGTCCAAGGCAATATAGGGCTGCAAGGGATATCACGGGTGCGAAAACTAGAGCAACGCAACACAGATAGCAATAGATCAACAGGAGGGAATAAAGACTATAAAAGTAAGATAGGTAGAAAGGGGGAGATGCTCGCCTGAACACATTGCTGAAAGATTCAACCGAAGATCGGGCGAAGCTCACATCAACTCAACGGCCTTATCCGCGAAGAAGCAAAACACTAGCAGAAACACCGGATGCAATATTTAATACTAAGGCAGAAGATCGGGCATGATGCATGTATGATGCATGGCATGGCAAAGATGCGATGCAATTAGGCCATATTAAGCGGAACCGGGGTCCCGACAATTAATTAGGTGGTTCATATTGTTTAGAAGCCCCGCAAATTAAATGTTGCATTAGCAAGACAAAAGAGGACACCGGTTCGCTACACAAGTTTAAATGAGGCCAATATGAGACTAGATTTGCCCGCATATGGGCCCCATATTTAGTTATGAGGTGAATCGTCATAAGGCCCCCAAACCACCCAAATATGTATGCAAGATGAATGATTAATATGCAACAGGTTTTATGTTCAGCATTTATTAAAATAGGGGTTCGGATAAGGGTCACACATTGAGGGGGCTCGACGATCTTGGGGGGGTTCCGGGGTTCGGGGTTGGTCTCAGGTCCGGGGTTCGACGGAAGCGGGATCGTTCTCGGATAACTGGGCAGATCTTGGCGTTCCGGGAGGAAGCACTTGGTCTGGCGGCGGGGCGCATCGGGTCCTCCGGGTCGCTGTCGTTCTTGTCATCGTGCAGATCTTGTCGGGTTCCACGGGTCGATCTTGCCGTTGCGAGGGTCTTGTCGGGCCCGCGCCATCGAGTCGGTGTTGGCGTTCCGGCCATCTTCGGTCCTCGGATCCGAGAGGGTTCGGGGTTTGACGGGGTTCGGGCGCGCCGGGATCGGTCTTCGGGCCAGGGGTCTCGGCGCCCGAGGGAAGTACTTGATGGTTCCGAGAAGGAGTTCCTGGCGCTTCGGATCGGCCTTCAGGGTTGACGGAATCGGCGATCTTGGCGCTCCGACTACTGTGGTTCATGACGCTCTTGGTCCTGGCATCGATGATTCTCGGGTTCCAACACACATGGCAAAAGTCGAAGTAGGCCGAGTGATCTTGGCGGGGCCGCCTCGAAGGAAGGAGATCCGGGCGACAGCATGCTGCAAGGCAGAGGCGCGGGGCACTCGCCGTCGCGCCGTTCAGGGTCGAGCGACGGGCTCCACGCGGGGAGGCGGGGCCCGCGGGGACATGACCTGCAGGGAGCGCTCGGGAACGGGGCCGCACGCCGGCGGCGAGGTGGTGCCTGGCGAGCTGACAGCGGGCGTTGCCGGAGGGGAGGCGTCGCTGAGGCGGTGGTTAGCGGCGCAGACCGGCGGCGAGCGGCGGGGCCCGGCGGGCGCTGCCTCGAGAAGGAGGACGCGGCGGCGACGCGGGCGGCGCGCTGGCGCAGAGGGGAGAGCCCAGGGCCGGCGACGGCGGCGACCTGGGGCCAGACGGGGCGGGGAGAGCGCCTGGGCGGCGACCTGGGGCCAGACGGGGCGGGGAGAGCGCCTGGGCGGCGAGAGGTGGAACGCGCGGGCGGAGGGGGGTGGAGGAGCGGCGGCAGACGGCGGCCTGGCGAGGAGGCGGCGGCAGACGGCGGCCTGGCAAGGAGGCGGCGGTGGCCGGAGGAGCGAGCCGGCGCGGGGCGAAGGAGGAGGCTGGCGGGGTCGTGCGCGTCGGGGGCGTGGTCGGGAAGGGGAGCCGGAGGCCGGGGCCGGCTGGCGCGCGCGGGAGGCGGCCGGGGCTGCGCAGCGCGGGGAGGGAGGAGAGCGGGCGCAGGCCGGAGAGGCGACGGCGGCTGCTCAGGTAGAGGGAAGAGAGGTGGAGGGGAGGGGAGCTCCGGCGAGCGGGCTAGGGAAAACGAGCGGCGGTCGCGGCTTGGTGGCGGGGGGGCGCCGGAGTTGCGGAGCACGTGGCGGCGGGCTCGGCTGGAGGGCGCCGAGGGTGAGGCGGGGCGCACGGGCGGAGGTCGCGGGGTGGACAGAGGGAGGAGGAAGAGGGCGGGGTAGGTGGGGAAGGTGGGTCCGGGTAGGGCCAGGAGGAGGGGACGCGGTGGGACTGGCAGGTGGGGACGCGGTGGGGAGCGAGCTGTGGGGTAGAAGGGATTGGGTGAGAAAGGAAAAGGAGGAGGGGGGCTGGACGCGGTGGGTCCTGGGTGGGCCACGCGGCCAGGTAGGGAGAGGCTGGCCGGTGGGACCCGCAGGGAGAGAGGAGAGATGAGAGAGGTGGGTCGTTTTGGGAAGGGACTGGGGACTGTGGGGTGGGTCCATGTGTCGGTGGGGAAGAGGGAGAGAGGGTAGGATGGCCTAAGGTGAGAGTAGGAGAGAGGGTGGGATGGTGGATTGATGAGGTGGCAGGTGGGTAGGTTTTGGGTGAGAGGGTGAGGTGGCGGCCTGAGATTGGTGGGTAGGTTTGGATTGGGTGGGGATAGGTTTTAGAGGGGGGCTGTTTTAGTTTTGTGTTTGTTTGGTTCTCTTTAATTTAAAACAAAACCACTTTGCAAATAGTTTTTAGGGGAAACAAAGTATCCGATACACTCGGGGTTTTGCCTTTTAAAATAAAGAGGGGTATTTGTATAATCAAAACTAGGCTTTTCAAAATAATGCAGACAACCATGCATGATGATGACGATGCAATGCACAAAATCGACGCGATTTTCTAGTAGTGGTTTTGCGGGATGCCACAATTCGACACCACTAACAATGGATCTCGCCCTCGAGATCCGCCTCATGGTACCGGAAGGAAGGTCGGCGATCTGCGTCTTCTTGACTTGTGTAGATCCTCGCGACACCACTAACGAGGGTTCCTTCTTCATCTGGAAAACGGCGACACCACCAACAAAGGGTCGTTGTTCCTGGTCGTCGAGAGAACACCCCGGAGAACCAAAGGACGAAGGTAGAGATATCAAATGATAAGGCCACCTCTAACTTCCATGGACGGAGTAAAACTGCTGGATCCACTGATTCGACGTACAAGAGCGAATGATAAGAGCAGTGGTAGGGTAGCTACTCCATCCCGCACTCAAACCATTACTCTGCACACGAATAGGCGGATTATGCAACCAACTCTCGGAATTAGACTGAAGATCTCGACAAGCGAGGTTCGGAAACAAAGGAGGGATGCAGACTCTGCATCGGATCTGGCGTAGAGGATGTCGTCGCGTCGGAAAACACCGGGAGATACCATAGAAATCGTATGAAAGACACAATGATTAGGTTTCGCGATGGTTCCATTGGCATGAACAACACATGCTCAAGGTATACTCCAACTTCACCAATGCTCGTCCTTCTCATATGTTTTTCAACGATAAGGATATCCAGCAAGGAACACACATGGAGAAAGAGGTCAAGAACAAAAGATTGGATGAATGGTACAACAGACAAGTTGCAGATTGATGATCGTAGCACCTCCGTTACAAAAGGGAGAAAGCGAAACCCTGAAGGTACGACGGAAACTCAGCCACGAGAGATCCTGGACTCGAAGAGAGAGAAGAGAGCGGATTCAAAACACGTAGAGGTAAGAGAGGAATAGCAAAGGGATAAGGAGTAAAGTCAGACCTAATCAGAACTATCCAACCGATTTGCAAAATAGTTTTGACACTCTACTTCGGCCGTTAGCTAGGTTATCCTACAGGCTGGACTTGTGGGGTATCGCAACTGCTGAGCTCTGATACCACTCTGTAACAACCTCAGAATCGGACCTATGCAAGTTTGAGCGAAACCCGCCAAACCCGCATAGAAATGATTCAAAGGTTCCCACCAGGCACTTTCGTGCGGGTGGAAAACGAAGTAATAACATTACACAACAGTCCTCGATGGGACCCACAGAACAGATATATATATATAACGGCGACTCCATGAGTCAAGAATACAAATATAATATACAAAGATCCAAATCACCTTGAAAACGATAGAGCGTCCAGCTACGGACAAGATGCAAATGGGGCTAAGAGCCCTGAGGAATAACCAATGGCGTCCATAACCCTGCCCAGGCCAAGCCGGAAGGGTATCCCTGCTAACGACGTCGATCTCAAACCTGCTTAAACAAAAGGGGTGCCGACAAAGGGCAAAGGAAAAAAGAAGGAGCGTTAGTACTGAGGCCAGTACACGGCGAGGCTAGAATTCGGCGGTCCTCGCCTATATAGGTATGGTGGACTGAAGCGGCAGCGGCAGCATGCACTAAACAACCTATAGAGACTCGATACAACTGGCGGCAATCAGAGAGGGGTAAGAGGGTCCTATTCAGATCCAACCTGATACTACCATCAAACAAACCCGTCCTGGCGTTTCCCCCTCGACACCATCGAGGAAGTCAACCGAGGAACTCACACAGTTGGCAGTTTTACTTATTCAGTCATCGTTGCCGCAATTACTAGTCAGGTGTAGATTATCATCCTGATAAAGTAAGCAGTGGGCACTTTTAGTTAACCATTCCGTTATAGTGGCAACACTTACTAGTCAGATACATTTAGCATGAGATAACCCAAAACCCAGCAGTTGTTGGTACTTTTATTCAGCCATTCCGTTGTAGTTGCAATACTTACTAGTCAGGTACAATGGTCGCAAGCGACAATCCAAACAAGCAATTGTGGGCAGTATTCTTAGCCATTCCGTTATAGTGAAGCTGATTACTAGTCATTATAAAGTCAAATTTATAGCAATAAACTTTAGTTATGCTTGTCTATGATCGAGATACTGTGCTCCAAGTCGTCCATATCCGCGGACACGGCTTTCAGAAAGTTTTACCCGGCCGGGGTGCACCAATAGCAACACACGCTCGATCAACCTCGGAAAAACCAAATCAAAACCCAACGAGGCTTTCACGACTGAACAATCACAGGATTCAGAAATATTTCAGGGGGCCACCCCTTAAGTAGATCCCGCAACGAAGCTAGCTGACTCCGAGACGGACTCAAGGTTTGGGTGGACGGCGGTAAACGACTGGGAACCCGAAAGTGTGGTTGGGCTTGTCGATACCGCGTAAACGTGTCCCGATCCTAAACAGTACAGTGTGCTCCTCGCACAATTTAAATACATAAGTAGCATGGCATAAGTACAGGATAGTAAATAAAACCTCAAACTAGTTTGTGGCCCCAAGAAATAAGACTGAATCAAGATCTGGCTCAGGGGGGTCCCATATACCTCCCGGATGTGGATAGCGCGATAAATCAAGGAACAGGTATCAAGTACTCGGGGTCCTACGGGACACAAGTGGGCGTTCGGAAACCAAATATTTTCTATCACCCACCGATTCCTCTGCTTACTTCAATTTTAGTTGTTTAAACAGGAATAAAATGAACGATAAGTAAAACTATGATCATCTCCAACATCAACATGCGGCAATACATCAACAACTGTGGCACTGGACGACACGCAACAGCACTGGAGCAAGCGACTACGACGCGCAAGTCCAACTATCTACCAAACAACAGGTAATAGGATGTGTCCAAGGCAATATAGGGCTGCAAGGGATATCACGGGTGCGAAAACTAGAGCAACGCAACACAGATAGCAATAGATCAACAGGAGGGAATAAAGACTATAAAAGTAAGATAGGTAGAAAGGGGGAGATGCTCGCCTGAACACATTGCTGAAAGATTCAACCGAAGATCGGGCGAAGCTCACATCAACTCAATGGCCTTATCCGCGAAGAAGCAAAACACTAGCAGAAACACCGGATGCAATATTTAATACTAAGGCAGAAGATCGGGCATGATGCATGTATGATGCATGGCATGGCAAAGATGCGATGCAATTAGGCCATATTAAGCGGAACCGGGGTCCCAACAATTAATTAGGTGGTTCATATTGTTTAGAAGCCCCGCAAATTAAATGTTGCATTAGCAAGACAAAAGAGGACACCGGTTCGCTACACAAGTTTAAATGAGGCCAATATGAGACTAGATTTGCCCGCATATGGGCCCCATATTTAGTTATGAGGTGAATCGGCATAAGTCCCCCAAACCACACAAATATGTATGCAAGATGAATGATTAATATGCAACAGGTTTTATGTTCAGCATTTATGAAAATAGGGGTTCGGATAAGGGTCACACATTGAGGGGGCTCGACGATCTTGGGGGGGTTCGGGGTTGGTCTCAGGTCCGGGGTTCGACGGAAGCGGGATCGTTCTCGGATAACTGGGCAGATCTTGGCGTTCCGGGAGGAAGCACTTGGTCTGGCGGCGGGGCGCATCGGGTCCTCCGGGTCGCTGTCGTTCTTGTCATCGTGCAGATCTTGTCGGGTTCCACGGGTCGATCTTGCCGTTGCGAGGGTCTTGTCGGGCCCGCGCCATCGAGTCGGTGTTGGCGTTCCGGCCATCTTCGGTCCTCGGATCCGAGAGGGTTCGGGGTTTGACGGGGTTCGGGCGCGCCGGGATCGGTCTTCGGGCCAGGGGTCTCGGCGCCCGAGGGAAGTACTTGATGGTTCCGAGAAGGAGTTCCTGGCGCTTCGGATCGGCCTTCAGGGTTGACGGAATCGGCGATCTTGGCGCTCCGACTACTGTGGTTCATGACGCTCTTGGTCCTGGCATCGATGATTCTCGGGTTCCAACACACATGGCAAAAGTCGAAGTAGGCCGAGTGATCTTGGCGGGGCCGCCTCGAAGGAAGGAGATCCGGGCGACAGCATGCTGCAAGGCAGAGGCGCGGGGCACTCGCCGTCGCGCCGTTCAGGGTCGAGCGACGGGCTCCACGCAGGGAGGCGGGGCCCGCGGGGACATGACCTGCAGGGAGCGCTCGGGAACGGGGCCGCACGCCGGCGGCGAGGTGGTGCCTGGCGAGCTGACAGCGGGCGTTGCCGGAGGGGAGGCGTCGCTGAGGCGGTGGTTAGCGGCGCAGACCGGCGGCGAGCGGCGGGGCCCGACGGGCGCTGCCTCGAGAAGGAGGACGCGGCGGCGACGCGGGCGGCGCGCTGGCGCAGAGGGGAGAGCCCAGGGCCGGCGACGGCGGCGACCTGGGGCCAGACGGGGCGGGGAGAGCGCCTGGGCGGCGAGAGGTGGAACGCGCGGGCGGAGGGGGGTGGAGGAGCGGCGGCAGACGGCGGCCTGGCGAGGAGGCGGCGGCAGACGGCGGCCTGGCAAGGAGGCGGCGGTGGCCGGAGGAGCGAGCCGGCGCGGGGCGAAGGAGGAGGCTGGCGGGGTCGCGCGCGTCGGGGGCGTGGTCGGGAAGGGGAGCCGGAGGCCGGGGCCGGCGGGCGCGCGCGGGAGGAGAGCGGGCGCAGGCCGGAGAGGCGACGGCGGCTGCTCAGGGAGAGGGAAGAGAGGTGGAGGGGAGGGGAGCTCCGGCGAGCGGGCTAGGGAAAACGAGCGGCGGCCGCGGCTTGGTGGCGGGGGGGCGCCGGAGTTGCGGAGCGCGTGGCGGCGGGCTCGGCTGGAGGGCGCCGAGGGTGAGGCGGGGCGCACGGGCGGAGGTCGCGGGGTGGACAGAGGGAGGAGGAAGAGGGCGGGGTAGGTGGGGAAGGTGGGTCCGGGTGGGGCCAGGAGGAGGGGACGCGGTGGGACTGGCAGGTGGGGACGCGGTGGGGAGCGAGCTGTGGGGTAGAAGGGATTGGGTGAGAAAGGAAAAGGAGGAGGGGGGGCTGGACGCGGTGGGTCCTGGGTGGGCCACGCGGCCAGGTAGGGAGAGGCTAGCCGGTGGGACCCGCAGGGAGAGAGGAGAGATGAGAGAGGTGGGTCGTTTTGGGGAGGGACTGGGGACTGTGGGGTGGGTCCATGTGTCGGTGGGGAAGAGGGAGAGAGGGTAGGATGGCCTAAGGTGAGAGTAGGAGAGAGGGTGGGATGGTGGATTGATGAGGTGGCAGGTGGGTAGGTTTTGGGTGAGAGGGTGAGGTGGCGGCCTGAGATTGGTGGGTAGGTTTGGATTGGGTGGGGATAGGTTTTAGAGGGGGGCTGTTTTAGTTTTGTGTTTGTTTGGTTCTCTTTAATTTAAAACAAAACCACTTTGCAAATAGTTTTTAGGGGAAACAAAGTATCCGATACACTCGGGGTTTTGCCTTTTAAAATAAAGAGGGGTATTTGTATAATCAAAACTAGGCTTTTCAAAATAATGCAGACAACCATGCATGATGATGACGATGCAATGCACAAAATCGACGCGATTTTCTAGTAGTGGTTTTGCGGGATGCCACAATCACGCCTGGAGGTGCAGAGCATCACCTCAACGCACGACGACCATGGCCGCACTTGAATCCATGCCAATCCCCAAACCCTAGGGTTCGGGACGGCATCGATCCATCACAAGAGAGCCCTAGGCTCGAATCCAATTGGATAGAACGAACGGGCGTCGTCGAAAACCCCCTAATGCACCACGGCGACGACCAGAACGGCCGACGGCGGCGGGAATCGCCGGTGGCGACATCACCGGTCACAGGGTCGGGGTTAGAGGAGGAGAAGATGAACTCGCGAGAGAGAGAGACAGTGAGGAATGGGCCAAGCTAGGCCAGACCCTTCGGGGTGGCTCTTTTGTCTAGTACTAGTGGGCCAACAGGGCCCAATAAAAATAACCAGCCCAGAAACAATTTCGGGCCTGTTTTAATAAAAAGAAAAAGACCAAAATACCCCTGGACTTAATAAAATTCTAGAACATAAAATCATAGTACAAAAATTATAAATATAATATTTTTGGATTCACAATAATCCATTCTGTCCAAATAAAATAACATATCAAATTTTGAACATTCAATTTTTTATAAGAATTTTGTAATTTAAATATTCCTTATGGAATTTTAAAAAATTATTGAGAGGTGATAAAAATAAATAAAAATCACTTTTTTTATTTATTAATAGTATAGTATTGTTGAAAAATACTAAATAAATATTTAGTAATAAAATAAAGGTATAATTAATAATTCCTAAAGGAATTATTAAATCAATAAAAGTCAAATAAAAGGGAAATAAAATAAAGTAATTCAATATAGGTTACAAAATATTAAAAAGTAATATTTATAAATCTTTTATTACTAAAAAGGAACCTTTTGGGGTAAAAGCATATAAGTTTAAACAATGCATTACTTGCATAAACATTTTGCTTCTTTAAATATTTTCCTTACCAGGCAATAATGATGCTTTTGTAGAACTAGAAGCTCAAGGTCCAGTGCAAGCATCAGGCTTCACTACCTTGCCATCACAAGGCAAGTTCATCACTTGCTCATGTCCTTTGAAGAGTCTTTATCAAAGTATCTGCAAATTGTGTGTTATCATATATGCTATAAAAGAAAGAAAATAATATTTTCATAAATAAAGAAATCATAGATATCATCCTAAGTGGTGATATAATGGAGAAATAGAACTTAGAGTTATAATTGCAACAATGATGATCAAATAGGGACTTAATAACCCCTAACATCAGTGATTCTAGCGCCGTATATTACGCGTTAGCCATGAGATTTGGAATGGGACAGAGAAGTCAGTTGTATCTTCTTCCTCTCGCATGAAGCCGGATGTGCAGGTCGTGGCTATTATCCTCGTAGCGTGAATATTAATTGGTAATTCATAGAGGATATGCTGCATATGGGTGGCAACCCTCAACGTCCCATGATAGTTCTGGCATCTAACGGTTTGTACAAACCATTGCCGTAATTCATTATGTGGGCTTGGTGTACACCAAGGAGGCATGCGGGATCGCGAAGGGGGCAGTGATTGGCTTGGACCAACTACTAGGCGCCACATCATGGAATTTTGGACGGGAAAGTACGCCTGGTTGTGCAACAAGGAGTTGATCTCTCATGGGTAAAGTAACGCACCTCTGCAGAGTGTAAGAACTGTAATTTGTTACTCCCTGTTCTGGGAAGGAGCTACGAACGCGGCAGGAAAGGAACTCCATGAAAGTTCTAGTCAACCTGTGAAGGCTGATTGTCATAGTTTTTCAGAATAAAATCAATCTTTGAAGAAAGATTTACAAAAACTGCATAGTGCCAATGATTTATAATCCGAGGTGGTAGTTAGAGCATCAAAGTTCCCACCTTGCATATAGTGAACTTGTTGAGTAACGATGTTACTCATTCTTTCCTTTGATCCCTTGCTTAGACTCTGAGGATCCCGAAGACGTGCCAAGAAGATGTGTTCTACGAGGAACCTGATCTATCCGGAGAGTTGAAGGCGTGGATTACGAGATCTGCTACAGTGTCGATGAGAACGAGACCAACTAAGTACCTAGTTAGTAGTAACCATCGGAGCCGAGCAGCATGAACTCTATAGAATAAGCTGTTGAGCCCCACTCCTAGTCGGAGTTGTTACTTTTAAATTTCCGCTGAACATCTTATATTTTGGTTTGTAAGTTGGATCTTTTGGAAGTCTTGAACTTCCGGTATTGTAATAATAATAATGTGTGTACGTTTGTAATATGGACCCGCAATGTTTCTGTTGTATCACTCTGAGGTATGTGATATTTACGGAACGATGTTCTGTGGATGTCATGTCAACAACTATAGTGTACTACACATGTAGTCGTATGTTGGGTCACCACAGTTGGTATCAGAGAAAATTGCTTTGACCTTAGGTTGGAAACCTAGTAAAGGTTATTACCTGTAGGAGAATTAGCAACGATAAAGAATTCTCTTAATATAATGGATATTCAAATGAGAATATTCCATTATATGTTTTAGTGCGATAATTCTTTGTTATGACGCAATATATTATTGGACACTAATCAAAACTATTTTTCTGATATACAGAGGTATGGCACCAAAGTTTCCAAAACAGACTTTGGTAAGGAAAGAGGAGACTCTTCATGATTATCAAGGATCATTTACAGACCAACTTCGTCAACTTTTAAAGATCTTTAATTGTCCAACTAGAATCCCAGTGAACACTATCACTTATCTTGATGGCCAGATGTTATCCAAGTATCGTGTGAGTATCCAACTTCCAGAGAAGCTTGGACTGTACCACGATCTACCCATAGGAGAAGGTAGGAGTCATTTAGCAGCCTATCATGTTGTTGTTGTGGAGGCAATAGCTAATATCCGGGAGCAGAAAACCAAGGAGCTAGAAGGTAGCACATTTTCTGTGATACCTCATGATTCTATAGACTCGGAGCCTATACCGGATCATCTTAATTTGGTTAAGAAGCATCCTAAGTTAGCTTCCAAGTTTATGGATAGATACCGGACACTCGTTGCGTCTTTTTATAAGACTCATCAAGTGATTGTTGAAGACAAAAATGGCATGTTAGAGGATCTAACTGATCCGGAAAGGAGGAAGCAGTTAGCGTCCCAGTTAGAGAAAGAAGCAAGTAGTAGTGCAACACCCATCTTTGAGGATATACCTATAGATCCAGAATCTTTTATATCATATCCTTATTCACCAAGACCTGAACCTACATATGATCCTACTATAGATATGCGGTATGCAGTACCACAGGGCTCATAGGATGGTTCTGACTCAGAGCTTCCTATTGAGAACTCGGATGGATGGATAATGGGATCATATAATGGATCTCATGAACACCAGATGTCCACAGATAGTGCTGACAGAAATGTTGGACAATCTAGTTGGATGGGTGCAAAGATGAATCTTAATAACAGAAGTAGAAATACCATGTCAATAAATGATCAGGATGAAGAAGAAGATCCTGAGGAAAGAGTGTTTGAATCATCAACATCTTCTCAAAGCCCAGGGAATATACATTATCCAGTATTAAATTATCTTGTCCATGAGAGCACCTGGGAGCAGCAGGATCTGCGTATCCTGGTGACAACTCTCGAGATGAATCTCAGGAGATGCAGGCTGGAGATAATGTTGAATATATTTCTGAAGACTTTTCAGCTGAGGTGGAGGGATTCAATGCGCTCAGTTTGAGTAATGACTCAAGTCCTGACACTTCAGATACAGAGTATGTTCCTTCTGGAAGGCCATTTGTTCCACAAACTGTGCGGCGAACAACACGTCATCACGGTTGGACATCAGGCATGTACGATGAGCGTAGTTACTATTAGAAAGAGACGACTAGACAGTAGTAACCAGTACGGTGTATTGTACTCTAGAAATAAGGTAGTTTTGTAAAATACAAATATGGTATATGTTGTAATGACTTTGTATCATTATGATATTATGTAAATATGTAAAATACATATTTGGATTTTCTTTGGATCTTCATTGTGTGACTAGTTCTATGCGTAAAGTCGAGCTCAGAACACATGTGCATGATGTAATTATGAGTATTCTCTTTATTTTGTAGGACTAGAGGGTCATGGATACGGGTATAGGAATGGAAACTGAGCAGCAGCGGATGGAGCGAGAGGCCAAGGAAAAGGCCGATGCCGATGCAGCAAATCAAGGAGCATTACCACCACCACCAATGAGGTCGTTAATGGAGTAGAACTTTATGCAATGTATGCAAATGATGCAAGAGACCCAGAATAAGTTCATGGAAGAATTGCTGGGTAGAGCAAATCAGAGGGCACCTGAAGGTGGAGGAGTGAGTTTATCTGATTTCCAGAATGCAAGACCGTTACCTTTTGCATCAGCTCCTGAACCGATGGATGCAGAAGACTGACTAGCAGATACAGAGAGGAAGCTGAAAACTGTAGGTTGCAATGATGAGGAAAAATTGAGGTATGCAACTCATCTGCTGACCGGACCTACAGCATCATGGTGGGAAAATCAATTAGCCATGCAACAACCAGGAAGGGAGTTTACCTGGGAGGAGTTTAAGCAGAGATTCCGTGAATATCATGTTCCGGAAAGTGTCATGGAGTTGAAGCGGAGAGAAATTGAGGAGCTTCAGCAAGGATATACTAGTGTCATGAAGTACATCTGGGAGTTTAGCCAACTGTCTCGTTATGCTGAGGAGGATGTTAACACTGAAGAGAAGAGGAAGAAACGTTTCTTGCATGGATTAAATCCATTTGTGAAGATGCATCTAAGGTTAGCCAATAAGCAAACTTATCAGCAGTTGTTGGATGCAGCCATTACTTTTGAAGATGATTACAAGAATGTCCAAGAGGACCGGAGGAAGAGAGACAAGAAGGAAACCGAGAGAATTCAGGCAAGCAAACCTAAACCTAACCTAGAGTTCAAACCCCGGAATAGGAATTATGGCAACAACAACAATAACAATAACAAGGGCAGCGGTGGAAATCAATCTAATCCGAGAAGGAATGTTATCTGTAACAACTGTGGAATTCCAGGGCATTTCCAGAGGGAGTGCAAAAAGCCTGTAGTGATCTGTTACGGTTGTGGTTAGAAGGGGCATATCAAGCCATATTGTCCGAGAAAACCACCGGTAGGATGGCCTACCAAGGGAGGAGGACAAGCCAGTGGAGAAAATGGACAGCCCAATAAAGGAGGAAACAATGGCAAGAACAATAATGGCAAGAGAAACCGACCTATGGAAAACTGAACTGTGCAACCCTCGAGGAGGTGGATAATTTGGAGCATGCAGTAATAGGTACGCTCAATATCCTTACCAATCCCAGGAAAGTTCTATTTGATACTGGTGCAACTACTTCATTCATTTCTGAAGAATTCTGTGATAAGTTTGGGATTAGAAGGGCAATGTTAGAACGTCCTATGACCGTAGTTACGGCAGGAGGGAATGTGATTGTACGCCACATAAAACAAGATCAGGTTATCTCGATCTGTGGTTGTACATATTTCGCGGACCTTTATGTGATTCCTTTGAAGGGAATTGCAGTAGTGCTGGGGATGGATTGGATGATGGAACACGGAGCTCAGATTAATTGTGAGGAGAAAACTGTCTCAATCAAAACTTCAAGTGGAGCAAGGATAGTTTACCAGGAAGATAAACACAGTCATATCATGGTGGATCTGTAGTTAAATTCAATGAAGGAAGTTAAATTAGAAGAAATTCCTGTAGTTAATGAATTCCAAGATGATTTCCCAATGGAATTACCAGGAATGCCACCAGACCGGGAGATAGAGTTCACCATTGACCTAATACCTGGTACAGCACCAATAGCTCAGGAACCATATAAAATGGGACCCAAGGAGTTGAAAGAACTCAAGGAGCAAAATTGATGAGTTAGCAAGAAAAGGATTTATTCAGGAAAGTGTATCTCCATGGGGAACACCAGTAATTTTTGTGGATAAGAGAGATGGTGGAAGACGGATGTGTGGTGATTATAGAAATATGAACAATGTGACGATCAAGAACAAGTATCCTTTACCAAGAATTCAAGATTTGTTTGATCAAGTGAAAGGAGCTGGAGTATTTTCAAAGATCGATTTAAGATCTGGATACCATCAAATAAAAATTAAGCCGGAAGATGTTCCAAAAACAACATTTGTCTCAAGATATGGACACCATGAGTATCTGGTGGTACCATTTGGTTTGACCAATGCACCGGCAATATTCATGAATCTGATGAACAAGATCTTCATGCCATATTTGGATAAGTTTGTCATCGTCTTTATTGATGATATTATGATATATTCCAAGGATAAGGAAGAGCATGCTGACCATTTGAGAATAGCATTGCAAACTTTAAGAGAACATAAGCTTTATGCTAAGTTCAGTAAGTGTGAGTTCTGGTTAGATGAGGTAGAATTTCTCGGTCATGTGATCAGTAAAGATGGGATTGCTGTGAATCCATCTAAAGTTCAGTCAGTACTAGAGTGGACTGCACCAACCAATGTGAAACAAATTCGAGGTTTCCTAGGAATGGCTGGTTATTATCGGAGATTCATTGAAGGTTTCTCCAAAATAGCCGGACCAATGACCAAATTATTAAGGAAGAATACACCATTTAAGTGGGATGAGAAGTGCGAAGCAAGTTTCCGAGAGTTGCAAACGAGATTAACCACAGCTCCAATCTTAGCAGTTCCTGAAACAGGGAAAGATTTCATCGTATACTGTGATGCATCTAAAGAAGGTTTGGGGTGTGTATTAATGCAAGATCGGAAAGTAATTGCTTATGGTCCAAGACAATTGAAACCACATGAAGTCAACTATCCAACTCATGATTTAGAGTTAGCAGCAGTAGTTTTTGCACTGAAAGGATGGAGGCATTTTCTTTATGGAGCCAGATGTGAGTTATACACTGACCATAAAAGTCTCAAATATTTCTTCACTCGAGAGGAATTGAACATGAGACAGAAGCGTTGGTTGGAATTAATCAAGGATTATGATCTAACAATCAATTACACCCCAGGAAAAGCAAATGTTGTAGCAGATGCTTTAAGCAGAAAGAGTGTAGATATTCAGCCTAGCAACAGAGAGTTACCAAAAGAGTTACAAATGGACTTGGAAAGATTGGAACTCCAATTCATTAGGACAGAGGTTCTTGGAGGATTAGCGACTATGCAGGTAGTGGCAGAACATGTAAGTGATCTTAAGCAAGAAATTTTTAGACGTCAAGAAGAAGACCCTTTTATTGCTGAGGAAATTCGGAGGATATCTCAAGGGCAAAAATCAGTTTTTCGCCTTGGAGATTATGGATCTTTATGGTTCCAAGATCGTTTATGTGTTCCAGATGTGACTGAGATCAGAAATGTCATACTCAAAGAAGCACATACTACCCCATATTCTATACATCCAGGGAGTACTAAGATGTATATGGATTTGAAGGAACTATTCTGGTGGAATAACATGAAAAGAGATATTGCTAAATATGTATCTGAATGCCATACTTGCCAAAGGGTGAAAGCTGAACATCAAAATAAAGTAGGACCATTACAACCCTTAGAAATTCCTGAATGGAAATGGGAGGAAATAGGCATGGATTTCATCACAGGATTACCTATGACACCAAAAAACAAGGACATGATATGGGTAATAGTGGACAGACTCACTAAGAGTGCACATTTTATTCCAGTGAATCAAAAGGATAATGCCGAGAAGTTAGTTGAAGTATATGTCAAAGAGATAGTAAGTAAGCATGGAGTACCCAAGAAGATCGTAACCGATAGGGGATCAGTGTTTACTTCAGCATTTTGGAAGCAATTGCATGAGGCACTTGGTTCAAAGTTAGATTTCAGCACGGCATATCATCCTGAGACAGGAGGTCAAACTGAAAGAACAAATCAAATACTAGAAGACATGTTGAGAGCTTGTGCACTAGATTTTGGAGGAACATGGGAGGATCACCTACCATTGGCAGAATTTTCTTATAACAATAGCTTTTAGAGTAGTATGAAGGCATCTCCATATGAGGTTCTGTATGGAAGGAAGTGTAGATCACCAATATGTTGGTACGAACCTGGAAGCAGCAAAGAATTTGCGCCAGATTATATCAAGGAGAGACAAGACATCATTGATAAGATCAGGGATAGACTGAAAATAGCCCAGAGCAGGCAGAAAAGTTATGCGGATCAAAGCCGAAGATCATGGCATCCAGAAGTAGGAGATATGGTCTATTTGAAAGTAAGTCCAATGAAAGGAGTAAAAAGGTTCGGAGTTAAAGGGAAATTAAGTCCAAGATATATCGGACCATTCAAGATACTGAGCCAAAACAGAACTATACCTTATGCTTTAGAGTTACCATCAAGACTGGCTCAAGTGCATAATGTTTTTCATGTGTCACAACTTTGTAAATGTTTGAAAGTTCCAGAGGATGCAATAACACATCAAGAGATAGAACTACAAGCAGACCTGACTTATATTGAAAAAGCCCTGCAAGATTCTGGAAGAAAATTGGAAAGGATTGAGGAATAGGGCAATCAAATATTGCAAGATACAATGGAAGCATCACCCTAAAAGGGAAGCTACATGGGAGAAGGAAGAGGATTTAAGAAAAATTTATCCAGAACTATTCAGTTACATCTCCAACAAACTTCGGGACGAAGTTTAATTTAAGGGGGGAAGTCTATAACATCCCATCATTTAGGAACCTAACGAAGGGTAGATTTAGGATTATGTATTGGTGCATGCATCTATTTGTGAAAAAGTGGGTAAAATTTTCGCCAAATAAAATCTTAAGTGATCAATGTTTCTTTCTTACTTTAAGATTAGGTTTAGACTTAAAGGAGGATTGTATAAAAACTTTGATGTGATCTTAAAAGAATTATGTGTGTTTTGAAATAGGTTTGAATTTAAAAACTTAAGTGTTTGAATAATAATTTAAAAGATTTAGATAGAAGATTTGAGTCTTAAATTAATTAAGATATAGGCAGTATAACTTAAAACTCAAAACAATAGAAATTATGAAAAATATTTTCATATTATAAAGACATAAACAAGTTACAACAGAATAAACAATAAGAATATTCTTTATTAATAATGATATAATCTTTATTACAATTGAATAAAATAAAGATTACAACAACTATAAAAGAAAAATTATAAAGGATTAAGAAAATTACATCTACTAACTATCCTATATCTAAAACCTAAACTAAATCTACATCTTTATCTTTGAACCTGCAAAACAAAGATTAAACAGAAATAAAACAAGATTAGTGTTAGTATATATTTCTCTCAGATATGTCAGTGAGGTGCACTTGGCAATCTCATCATTGAGAAATGTTAAAGAGGGGGCAAGTTTCACCAATATGAAAGATTTTATCTTTCATAATGTAGGGTTCGCAGCATAGAAAACAAAAATTTTCCTACGATGTGAACTATATACCAAGATATATTTATACAAGATACAAACAACGGGCGGATGTATATCCGTAGAGAACATACCCTTGAAGACCGACAAAGCTTAACGAGTTCAACTCGTGGTTGATGTAGACGATCTCTTGCCGATCTCAAGATCGAGAGGAAGTCCTAGCGCCGCAAATCAGCAGCGCATCCGTGCTCGCACACACGTTTGAGGCACCGAGCAACCTCCGCCTCCTCGCTCCAGCGATGCAGCGGAAGCACAACTCTTTCTTGCCGAATAGCCACCGGGAACATGTATCTCGCTAGTCCGAGACCATGGGGGATAAATTCTAGAGGGGGAGAGAGATCCTTCACGAGGAGGTGTGAGTGAGAAGTGAGAGGAGGGGCTCCTTTTATAGGAGGAGGGGGGGAACCCCAAGGGGGTGGCCGGCGCATGGGGGCTGCCCCCTTGCCCTCCCCTCTTCATGTGGGTGGACACTCCACTCACAAAACTCTTCCAAATTCCTCCACTCAAAATCCCACTCAAAGATCCCATTAAATTTCCACCAAATTTAATGCAAACTCTCATTAAATAAAACTCTTTTATTTTATTCAGAATTTTGTCAATTACTTTAATGACAAACATTCACAAATAACCCCTTGCTAGAATTCCATTTCACATGCATAACCACTTTATGCAATTTCACCCGAAAACCTGTTTCGGTATCTAGTGAAATAAATTCCTGCGCTTGTTTATTCTTTCGGCATGAAACATTTGCTCCAATTGGATGTCGGTGTCTCTTAAGTGTGTCACCCTACGGTTCGTGAATAATGCGGACATGATCGAGACCCCTCTCAGATCAATAATCAGAAGCGGGATCTGGAGACCCATACTGACTCCCACACATTCTACGATGACTTTCTTGTGATCGTCGGAACCTTTTACGCTAGTATCTTAATCCCTTTGTTTCACGATATATTACATGTCCGAGATTCGATCATCGGTATCTCCATACCTAGTTTGATCTCGTTACCGACATGCACTCTTTTCTCGTTCCTGTGATATAACATTCTAGTGATCAAATCACTTGCTTGCAAGCTAATCAATGTGATATCACCGAGAGGGCCCAGAGTATATCTATCCGTCATCGGGATGAACAAATTCCACTCTTGATCCATGAGCCTCAACATAACACTTTGTTAGTTCTGAATCCATCTTTATAATCACCCTGTTACGGTGTGACGTTTGATGTTATCAAGAAACTCTTCCGGTGTTAGTGATTGACATGATCTCATGGTCTAAGGACTATGATCACTTCGTAAGTTGTTATAGCAATATAAACTCAATGACTTTGATCGTAATGCTATACTTCGGATGAATGTTCATCACACCATTACACTAATGTTGTGATCCCGTTATTAACAACATCCAATGTCCATGATCAGGAAACCTTGATCATCTTGTTAATCAACGAGCTAGTTTATGAGAGAGGCTTAACTAGGAACTTTCTGTTTGTTTATTAAACACACATGTATTAACGTTTCCGTATTAATACAATTATAGCATGCAAAATAAACATCTATCATATACTTGGAATACACATAATAAACACTTTATTATTGCCTCTCAGGGCATATTCCCTTCAGTCTCCCACTTGCACTAGAGACAATAATCTAGTTACATAGTGATAAATCTAACACCCATTGAGTTCTGGTGTTGATCATGTTTTGCTCTAGGGAGAGTTTTAGTCAACGGATCTGCTACATTGAGATCCGTATGTACTTTACAAATCTTTATATCTCCATCCTTGACATGCTCGCGGATGGAGTGAAACCGGCGCTTAATATGCTTGGAATGCTTGTGAGACCTTGGCTCTTTGGCATTGGCAATGGCACCATTGTTGTCACAATAGATCACCATTGGGTCCAACGCGTTTGCCACAACTCCTAGTTCGGATATGAACTCCTTCATCCAAACTGCTTCCTGAGCCGCTTCCGAAGCAGCAACATATTCGGCCTCCGTTGTTGATCCCGCTACCACAGGTTGTTTGGAACTCCTCCAACTAACTGCTCCGCCATTCATGAGAAATACGTATCCGGATTGAGACTTAGAGTCATCCGGATCGGTGTCAAAGCTAGCGTCGACATAACACTTAGCGACGAGCTCTTCTTCACCTCCGTATACAAGAAACATATCCTTAGTTCTTCGTAAGTACTTAAGGATATTCTTGACCGCTATCCAGTGTTCCGAACCTGGATCCGATTGGTACCTACTAGTCAAACTAATAGCGTGTGCCACATCCGGTCTTGTACATAGCATGGCGTACATTATAGAGCCTATGGCTGAAGCATAGGGGACTCTGTCCATTATCTCTCTTTCTTCCGCCGAAGCCGGACTTTAAGTCTTACTCAATGTCTTGCCTTGCAACATAGGTAAGAACCCCTTCTTACTTCCGTCCATTTTAAACTTCTTTAAAATCTTGTCAAGGTATGTACTTTGCGATAGCCCTATTAGGCGCCTAGATCTATCTCTATAGATCTTTATGCCTAATATGTATGACGCTTCACCTAGGTCCTTCATTGAAAATTTGCTGTTTAGATAACTTTTAACACTGTTTAAAAGTTCTATATCATTTCCGATCAATAATATGTCATCCACATATAATATCAGAAATGCCACATTGCTCCCACTCACTTTCTTGTAAATACAAGCTTCTCCATAAGTTTGGACAAATCCAAACTCTTTGATCACCTCATCAAAGCGAAGATTCCAACTTCGTGATGCTTGCTTCAATCCATAGATGGATCGCTGAAGCTTGCACACCTTGTTAGCATCCTTAGGATCGACAAAACCCTTTGGTTGTATCATATACAACTCTTCTTCAATGTTACCATTGAGAAATGCGGTTTTGACATCCATCTGCCATATTTCATAATCGAAATATGCAACAATTGCTAACATAATCCTAACTGACTTTAGCATCGCTACGGGAGAGAAAGTCTCATCGTAGTCAACTCCTTGAATTTGTCGAAACCCCTTTGCGACAAGTCGAGCTTTATAGATGGTTACATTACCATCAGCATCAGTTTTCTTTTTGAAAATCCATTTGTTCTCCACGGCCTTTCGGTCGTGAGGTAATTCCACCAAGTTCCAAACTTGATTTTCATACATGGATTCCATCTCGGATTTCATGGCTTCTAACCATTTGTTGGAATCCGGGCTCATCATCGCTTCTTCATACGTCGCAGGGTCATTGTTTTCATCAACCATGAAATTCATGACAGGATTTCCGTACAGCTCGGGAGCTGCACGCGTCCTGTTTGACCTGCGAGGTTTGGTAGTACTCTCTTTCGGAGTTTCATGATCATTATCATTAGTTCCTTCTTCAACAGGTGGAGCCAACTCCGGAACAACTTCCGGCGCTGCGCTACTCGCCATACTTTGAAGAGAAGGTTCCACAACCTCTTCGAGTTCTACCTTCCGACTACTCACACCTTTCACGAGAAACTCTTTCTCTAGAAAGGATCCATTCTTGGCAACAAAAACCTTGCCCTCGGATCTGTGATAGAAGGAATACCCAATAGTTTCTTTAGGGTATCCTATGAAGACGCATTTTTCCGCTTTGGGTTCGAGTTTATCCGGTTGAAGTTTCTTCACATAAACATCGCAACCCCAAACTTTAAGAAATGACAGCTTAGGTTTGTTTCCAAACCACAATTCATACGGTGTCTTTTCAACGGATTTAGATGGTGCCCGATTTAAAGTGAATGCAGCAGTTTCTAGTGCATAACCCCAAAATGACAACGGCAAGTCCGTCAGAGACATCATAGATCGAACCATATCTAATAGAGTACGATTACGACGTTCCGACACACCATTTCGCTGTGGTGTTCCGGCAGGTGTGAGTTGTGAAACAATTCCACACTCTTTCATGTGAGTGCTAAACTCGTAACTTAGATACTCACCTCCATGGTCAGACCGTAGAAATTTGATCTTTCTATTACGATGATTTTCCACTTCATTCTGAAATTCCTTGAACTTTTCAAAGGTTTCAGACTTGTGTTTCATCAAGTAGATATAACCGTATCTACTCAAATCATCCGTGAAAGTAACAAAATAACGATATCCACCTCGCGCCGACACACTCATTGGACCACATACATCAGAATGTATGATTTCCAATAAATCTGTCGCCCGTTCCATTGAACCGGAAAACGGCGTTCTAGTCATCTTGCCCATAAGGCATGGCTCACATGTATCAAATGATTCATAATCAAGTGATTCCAAAAGTCCATCGGAATGGAGCTTCTTCATGCGTTTAATGCCAATATGACCTAGACGGCAGTGCCACATATATGCGGATATATCATCATTAAGTTTAATCCTTTTAGCATCAACATTATGAATATGTGTAACATTATTATCAAGATCTAACAGAAATAAACCATTCATCATCGGTGCATGACCATAAAAGATTTCATTCATATAAATGGAACAACCATTGTTCTCAGATTTAAATGAATAACCACTTTGCATCAAACATGATCCAGATACAATGTTCATGCTCAGTGCAGGCACCAGATAACATTTATTTAAGTTTATGACTAATCCCGACGGTAAGTGGAGAGGCAGCGTTCCGACGGCGATTACATCAACGTTTGATCCATTGCTGACACGCATCTTGACCTCACCCCTTGCTAGCGGTCGCTTGTTCCGTAGCCCCTGATTCGAGTTACAAATATTAGCAACTGAACCGGTATCAAATACCCAGGTGCTACTGCGAGCACTAGTCAAGTACACATCAATAACATGTATATCATATATACCTTTGATTGCCTTGCCGGCCTTCTTGTCTGCCAGATACTTGGGGCAGTTGCGCTTCCAGTGGCCAGTCCCCTTACAATAGTAGCACTCGGAATCAGACTTAGGTCCAACTCGGGGTTTCTTTTCAGGCGCGGCAACAGGCTTGCCACCCTTACTTCCCTTCCGTTTTCCCTTCTTGTCTTTCTTGAAACCAGTGTTCTTATTGATCATCAACACTTGATGTTCCTTTTTGATCTCCACTTCTGCAGTTTTAAGCATTGACAGAAGCTCGGGGAGAGACTTCTTCATGCCTTGCATATTATAGTTCATCACGAAGCTCTTATAGCTAGGTGGCAGAGACTGCAGAACACGATGGATGCCTAAGTCGATGGGAATCGTTATTCCCAAGGACACAAGCTTATCGGCGTAACCCGACATCTTGAGTACATGCTCACTAACGGAGCTGTGCTCTTCCATCATGCAGCTAAAGAACTTTTCTGAAGCATTGTAGCTCTCTACAGCAGCATGTGTGTCGAAAATCATTTTCAACTCACCCATTGTATCATATGCATTGCCGTTTTCGAAACGCTTTCGAAGTTCTGGCTCTAGCCCATACAATATGCCGCAATGAACTAAGTTGTGGTCCTCCTGACGAGTCTGATAGACATTCTTCTCCTCGTCAGGGGCATCGTCAAAAGGTGGGGCGCCTAACGGCGCTTCTAGCACATATTGCTTTCGTGCAGCAGAGAGGAGAATCCTCAAATTCATGGCCCATTCAGTAAAGTTGCTACCGTTCGATGCTAGTTTCTCTTTCTCCATGAACGCATTGAAATTAAAAACGGGTGGTGCCATCTACAACAGAATTTGTAAAGTTTAGACTAAGTGTATGATAGATCGAGTTCAACTAATCTATATTACGAATGAACTCCCACTCAAAAGCGACATCCCTCGTGTCCTTTTGGTGATTACATGAACCAAATCCACTATACCAAGTCCGATCATCACGTGAGTCGGTATAGCTTCAAAGGCGAGCATCAAATGGGCATCATATCAACTATATGACTCATGCTTAACCTTTCGGTCTGTGTTCCGAGGCCATGTCTGTACATGCTAGGCTCGCCAAGTTAGAACCTTAGTATTTGCGTGTGTAACTGTTTTACACCCGAAATATGGTCGTGGATCCAAGAACACCGGATCATCACGTGATGTCTTGGAGCGACGAAAACATAATCGGTGCATACTAAAGGAAGAACACATTTTTATCTTGATATTTAAATGAGGGATCATCTTATTATGCTTAACAAAGCGCTAAACAAGCAATATAAGATGCAACCAAAACATCATATGTTTATTAGTGAAATTATATGGTTCCCGCAGATGATCTCTATCATGTGCATCGTGGTATGATCACTATCATACCTATATGTGTAAATCCAAGGTCTATGGATATTACACGCTATGTGTGTTTGTAAGAGTATCATCTCATACTTACAACACTACCATATCATATCACTAGCCCAGCAACAATCTAAACTAGACGCCTCTAATTTATCCATTGCAAGTTTTACGTGGCTTAGGGCTTTTGAGATAGAACCGTTCTTACCTACGAACATGAACCACAACGAGGATAATCAAATTGTTGACAACTCGCTTGCAAAATAGATATTGACTATAGTAGGAGAGACAGACACCCGCTAGCCACTTATGCAAACTAGTTGCATGTCAAGCGTGGAACAGGTCTCATGTGCGAGGACATGTAAAGTTTGTCCTGGCCGCTTCATCCCACTATGCCACCAATATCCAAAATTACAACAAAGGAGCAACAACATGATCATCATCGCCCACATACTCATATGTGTACTACCCGTGTAAAGTATCTACGCATAGATCCGGCTCTGATACCACTGTAGGGTTCGCAGCATAGAAAACAAAAATTTTCCTACGATGTGAACTATATACCAAGATCTATTTATACAAGATACAAACAACGGGCGGATGTATATCCGTAGAGAACATACCCTTGAAGACCGACAAAGCTTAACGAGTTCAACTCGTGGTTGATGTAGACGATCTCTTGCCGATCTCAAGATCGAGAGGAAGTCCTAGCGCCGCAAATCAGCAGCGCATCCGTGCTCGCACACACGTTCGAGGCACCGAGCAACCTCCGCCTCCTCGCTCCAGCGATGCAGCGGAAGCACAACTCTTTCTTGACGAATAGCCACCGGGAACATGTATCTCGCTAGTCCGAGACCATGGGGGATAAATTCTAGAGGGGGAGAGAGATCCTTCACGAGGAGGTGTGAGTGAGAAGTGAGAGGAGGGGCTCCTTTTATAGGAGGAGGGGGGGAACCCCAAGGGGGTGGCCGGCGCATGGGGGCTGCCCCCTTGCCCTCCCCTCTTCATGTGGGTGGACACTCCACTCACAAAACTCTTCCAAATTCCTCCACTCAAAATCCCACTCAAAGATCCCATTAAATTTCCACCAAATTTAATGCAAACTCTCATTAAATAAAACTCTTTTATTTTATTCAGAATTTTGTCAATTACTTTAATGACAAACATTCACAAATAACCCCTTGCTAGAATTCCATTTCACATGCATAACCACTTTATGCAATTTCACCCGAAAACCTGTTTCGGTATCTAGTGAAATAAATTCCTGCGCTTGTTTATTCTTTCGGCATGAAACATTTGCTCCAATTGGATGTCGGTGTCTCTTAAGTGTGTCACCCTACGGTTCGTGAATAATGCGGACATGATCGAGACCCCTCTCAGATCAATAATCAGAAGCGGGATCTGGAGACCCATACTGACTCCCACACATTCTACGATGACTTTCTTGTGATCGTCGGAACCTTTTACGCTAGTATCTTAATCCCTTTGTTTCACGATATATTACATGTCCGAGATTCGATCATCGGTATCTCCATACCTAGTTTGATCTCGTTACCGACATGCACTCTTTTCTCGTTCCTGTGATATAACATTCTAGTGATCAAATCACTTGCTTGCAAGCTAATCAATGTGATATCACCGAGAGGGCCCAGAGTATATCTATCCGTCATCGGGATGAACAAATTCCACTCTTGATCCATGAGCCTCAACATAACACTTTGTTAGTTCTGAATCCATCTTTATAATCACCCTGTTACGGTGTGATGTTTGATGTTATCAAGAAACTCTTCCGGTGTTAGTGATTGACATGATCTCATGGTCTAAGGACTATGATCACTTCGTAAGTTGTTATAGCAATATAAACTCAATGACTTTGATCGTAATGCTATACTTCGGATGAATGTTCATCACACCATTACACTAATGTTGTGATCCCGTTATTAACAACATCCAATGTCCATGATCAGGAAACCTTGATCATCTTGTTAATCAACGAGCTAGTTTATGAGAGAGGCTTAACTAGGAACTTTCTGTTTGTTTATTAAACACACATGTATTAACGTTTCCGTATTAATACAATTATAGCATGCAAAATAAACATCTATCATATACTTGGAATACACATAATAAACACTTTATTATTGCCTCTCAGGGCATATTCCCTTCACATAAATTCACAGCCAGAATGCTAATGACAGCCAAAAGGGATCAGTTCACCAGCCAAGGTAAAAGTAGATTGGTAACAGTAATATCAAATTTTCTGAACCTATCCATATGTGGATAGCAGACACACAGGCTGCACACACACAAGCATGCAAGGGTGTGCTGTCGACTGCACAAGCACAGCCAGATCAAACAAAACCAGAGCACAGCCGTGGGGAAGCACCTCAGTGCATCACTACACCACACCACACCACACCACACCACACCACAACACAGCCAGGGTGAACAGCAAGTAAACCAAGAACAGCAGCCAAACCAAACCATCCAGACTAACCCAAACATCACCAAAATGGTGACATAAAGAGGGGGATGAATCAGGTGGACAACAAGGCCAAGCCCAGGAGCTAGGAGGAGCAGGCTAGCTCCAGATCAAGCATAGGAGTCCAGCAAAACCAGATCAAGATCATCACCAACTTACTCCACAAATATCAGCTTTTGTGGTGAGTTTCATAAAACCTTCACATGATCTAATCATCTTATTTAGAGAAAGGCATGTGTTGTTTTATAAAACAAACCTCAGAAAATACCCAAGTGGGGTGAATCCATCATAGGGATTTCTTTTAAGCTCTAAAGGCAAATTACAACATACCAAGATTCAACCAGAGCTCAGAGCAACATCCTTGCTCTGGTTGTCAAACCATATTCTACAATTCAATCATATATATACTTAAGATCTATTTCTAGACACATCCCTAAAGGAAGGGTAGCACCTTAGAAACAAATCTTTGGGATCCATAGATTGATCAAGCTCACTACCAATTTTTCCAAGCTTTGATTCAATAAAGAATAGCTGGTACCACTACCAAGACTATCTAGATGAACCAACTAGATAAGATTTGATCCCTAAGCCTCAGACCAACATCATTGGTCATAGGGAATTCAGATATGAGCATCTCTATTTTTCAAAGCCAAGATTGTCTCAAGCATAAACTAACCAAATCCATGGTTTAGAATTAAACTTGTGTGCCATACATGATGGTGTCACAAGAACAATTCAATATGAATCAGGAAAAGCAGTAAATCATCCTAGATTCAGAAAATCAACTAACTAATCATTTTCCTGTTAAAAACAGGAATCATAACTAGAATATTTCTATGATACACTTCACTATTTGAGATCATGATGATGTCAACCCACATATTAATTTCCAAGCTAACAACACTAGGACAGTAGTTGTATCTTATCATAATCATGACCATGAATCAAATAAACAGTGGAAAGCTATCAGATCATTAGCTTTACCAAGCATGTTTACAACCACATCATCTGAATCAGATGCAATCCAAACATCAAGTCATCTAGTAAGCCACCAGAAACATCATACATCAGTTCAACCAACAAGCCTCAGGCCAATAAGCATTCAGTATGTGTACAGACCATCTAAACATGAATCAATTCCTCTAGTACATGAACAAGCACATCACAGGAACCCTAAAAGGGATAATCATCCTAATCTGAATCAGACAATAGCCAGAGAGGACACTGCTAACATCTAGCATCGAATCAGCAAGCACAGAGAGTACCAGGAGAGGGGAATCAGACTCACCATAGGTCCTCGCTGAAGGATAGAAGAGGAAGCAGAGGGGCCGACGGCCATGGCGGCACGGGGAGCACCCCAGAGGGGGCGCTGCAACCCGCACGGTGCCACGGCAACGACCTTGATCACGCCTGGAGGTGCAAAGCATCACCTCGGCGCACGACGACCACGGCCGCACTTGAATCCATGCCAATCCCCAAACCCTAGGGTTCGGGACGGCATCGATCCATCGCAGGAGAGCCCTAGGCTCGAATCCAATTGGATAGAACGAACGGGCATCGTTGACAACCCCCTAATGCACCACGACGGCGACCAGAACGACCGACGGTGGCCCGGTGGCGGCTTCGCCGGTCATAGGGTCGGGGTCAGAGGAGGAGAAGATGAACTCGCGAGAGAGAGAGGCAGTGAGGAATGGGCTGAGCTAGGCCAGACCCTTCGAGGTGGCTCTTTTGTCTAGTACTAGTGGGATAATAGGGCCCAATAAAAATAACCAGCCCAGAAACAATTTCAGGCCTGTTTTAATAAAAAGAAAAAGACCAAAATACCCCTGGACTTAATAAAATTCTAGAAAATAAAATAATAGTCCAAAAATTATAAATAAAATATTTTTGGATTCACAATAATCCATTCTATCCAAATAAAATAACATGTCAAATTTTGAACATTCAAATTTTCATAAGAATTTTGTAATTTAAATATTCCTTATGGAATTTTACAAAATTATTGAGAGGTGATAAAAGTAAATAAAAATCACTTTTATTATTTATTAATAGTATAGTATTGTTGAAAAATACTAAATAAATATTTAGTAATAAAATAAGATGTGTTCTACGAGGAACCTGATCTATCCAGAGAAGTTGAAGGCGTGGATTACGAGATCCGCTACGGTGTCGATGAGAACGAGACCAACTAAGTACCTAGTTAGTAGTAACCATCGGAGCCGAGCAGCATGAACTCTATAGAATAAGTTGTTGAGCCCCACTCCTAGTCGGAGTTGTTACTTTTAAATTTCCGCTGAACATCTTATATTTTGGTTTGTAAGTTGGATCTTTTGGAAGTCTTGAACTTCCGGTATTGTAATAATAATGTGTGTACCTTTGTAATCTGGACCCGCAATGTTTCTGTTGTACCACCCTGAGGGATGTGATATTTACGGAACGGTGTTCTGTGGATGTCATGTCAACGACTATAGTGTACTACACATGCAGTGGTATACTTGGTCACCGCAGAGGGGATGCTTGACGTGTGCTCGGTTGTCGAAGGGGCGCTCGGGGTCGATCTTAATCGCTCGCCGGAGTTGCCTTCGGGCTCGGGTGCGGTCAATCGTTGTCGAAGGCGACGCTATGGTGCGTGCTAAGACAAGACAGGGGTGTAGTTAGATGTGCATGGTGCTGGGGATTATATGCGTGTCAACAAGAGGGGAGGGGGTGGTCAAGAGATACCGAGGGAGATCGCCGGAGTTGGGGAGGTTCACGGTGGCGCTCAGACTTCGAAGTTGCCGAGCCTCTGGTGCATGCGCGGCCAAGCTGGGGTTGTGGGCAGGTTCTACTGGCGGTAGGGAGCAAGCTGGTGGATGCCAGGGAGTGGAGGGTGGTCTAGCTTCGCCGGAATCGGCCGGAAGAGGTCGTCGGGGTAGTGGGATACAAGGGAAAAATCGGCGCAGCCTGGAGGCAGAGGAGACATGGGGTCTGGGGAAAAGATAGAGGGGGAACGGGCGCTTAAAGGAGCATGGTCACAGGGGGTAAAGGTTGCGTCAATGTCGCGTATTTAATCGAGCTTTAAACGGCAGAAACGGCCGGCAAGGGCGCGATCACCGCGGGGGGTGAGGAAGAAGGCCTGCCGGGTGGGGCTGAGCGGTCAGTGAGAGGGGGAAAAGAGAGGTGGGTCCAGGCGGTCAGCGTCTTTGCGGGTTGATTCGCAGGTGAAAGAAAAACGGTTCGGCAGAGAGGGGGTGGGCTTTTGCTGAGCTTAGTAGGCTGGCTGGGTTGGGCTGGCTCCTTTCTATTTTTTTTGTTGTGTTTCACTTTTTCTTTTTCCTATTTCCTTTTCCTGTTTTGATTTTGTTTAAATGATTTTAAACCTTGTTTGAATTCAAAACTTTTTCAAATGTTCAGTATATTTCCATATTGTTTAAACTTGTATTTTAAATACCATTTTATGAATAATTCTTTTATTCTTCTTATTGTTTTATTCGTTATTAAAACAAGCATATGCTACTAATCAAATAAGATTAAATACATTTTCCAATCCTTTATTTGAATACAAATTTTCATTAAACCTTTTCAGTAGGTTTTATTTATTCAAATGGGTGTTAAATAATTTACCTTGAATTATTTAAAGTATTTTAATATGATTATTAATCATTTAATTTGGGGAATTGTCTTTATTCCAATAGAATTAGAATTTGGTTAATGCCATAATATTTTATTTGGATATTCTTTATCCATTTATTTAATTTGGATTTGGATTATATTTATTCCATTTTCTTATGGATTTGGCCAAGATTTAATTTGGCTTTTAAATACTCCTCTTTTAATATTTCTTTCTTTATCTTATAAAACCCATATCTTTTTATTTATAGATCCAAAGTTGGTGATTCCAATTTGTAAAATCTTATTTAATATTTTTTTATCCTTTTAAAAATCTTTAGGATTATTATCTCACCATTTGGTATGTATTTTTAGCTAGGTGCTTTATTAGCTTTGGAAATTCAATTTCCTTATCTTACTAAATTCATAAGATTTGATCTATGGCTCCAAATTAAGTGAAATCAATTTCTATGGTTTTATAATATTTTTATTTATCAACCTTGATTATTTCTTAGTGTTTGTTGACAAATTTTATATGGATCAAATCCATAGGCTTAGAGTAATCTTGGAAATGATTTTCTCCCATTAGGTTTTTAGAATTTTGGTTTATTTTCCAAGTGTTTAAATTTCAAGATGCATTCAGGGAGAATGCATTTTACTTTATTTGAATTTTTGTTGGGTTCAAATCTTATTCAAAGTTTGTTCAAGATGGGTTTTGATGTTTCCATTTGGAATCAAAAAGTTTCTTTTCACTCTAAATTTCAACAATTATTTATTTTGTTTATTTATTTTTCACATTACAAAATTTGGAAAATTTTGGGATGTGACAGGCGGGATGCGTTGGAAAATGGCGGGAAATATCTTTAGTCCCAGTTAGTGGCTACAACCGGGACTAAAAGCTCCGTTCAGAGGGAAAGGGCGGGAAAATATGGCGGGAAGCGATGGGAAATGGCGGGAAATATCTTTAGTCCCGATTAGTGGCTACAACCGGGACTAAAAGCTCCGTTCAGAGGGAAAGGGCGGGAAAACATGGCGGGAAGCGGTGGGAAATGGCGGGAAAATTTTGAAACGGGCAGGTTTGTGTGTTGAATTGCGGCATAGTTTGTGATATTGTGCCCATATTATGCATGCATGTGAATATTGGGATGGCGAACAATGTTGCAGCAGGAAGTTTTCCTTTTCGTTGCTCGGAAAAGCCATTTTCCATTTTTCGAGCGCAAAAAGACGGGTCATTTTTTGAAGCATCCACCAAAATGCAGTTACAGAATGCTACCATCCCATTTTTATAAAATACTAGAACACCTTAAATGAACTATCTCCCAACCGGGGGATCTCAAACCTTTCTGTCCTTCCCGGGTGAAAAAGACAAATGTCTGCCGAATCGGGAGAAAGTTTGTCTGGTTTGAACTATAGTTACATGATCTAATGCCTGTGATTTTTTGAAAAAATCATTTTTAGACTCACAATATGTTTTTTCTTCACAGATCCAATGTAAGTCCTAACATTCTCATCCCCTATCTTCACGCACGCCGTTTTGACCTAAGTTCGAAACGGGAAACATTCAAAATGGGCATAAAAAATTCAAAAAAGGTCCGAACAATGTAAATCCTTCGCGTGGTGTGATATTATGTGACATAGTTGCAAGGAAAAATATCAAACTTAGTATATTGATTATGTCTCGAAAAACCTTCACAAAATGACCTATCATGTTCGAGGTTTCATGGCTTTCGGTACAAGAGACAGATGTTATGTGCTGAATCGTGGCATAGTTTGTGATACCGTGCCCATATTGTGCATGCATGTGGATATTGGTATGGCGAACAATGATGCAGGAGGAAGTATTCCTTTTCGTCACTCGGAAAAGCCATTTTCCATTTTCCGAGCGTAAAAAGACGGGTCATTTTGTGAAGCAGCCACCAAAATGTAGTTACAGAATGCTACCATCCCATTTTTATAAAATACTAGACCACCTTACATGAACTATCTCCGAACCGGGGGATCTCAAACCTTTCTTTCCTTCCCGGGTGAAAAAGACAAATGTTTGCCGAATCGGTAGGAAGTGGGTCCGGTTTGAACTACAGGTACATGATCTAACGCCCATGATTTTTTGAAAAAGTAATTTTTAAACTCACAATATGTTGTTTCTTCAAAGATCCAATGCAAGTTCTAACATTCTCATCCCCTATCTTCACACACGTCGTTTTGACCTAAGTTCGAAACGGGAAAATTCAAAACGGGCATAAAAAATCAAAAAACGTCCGAACAATGTAAATACTTCGCGTGGTGTGATATTATGTGACATATTTGCAAGAAAAAATATCAAACTTGCTATATTGATTATGTCTCGAAAAAACCTTCACAAAATGACATATCATGTTTGAGGTTTCATGGCTTTCGGTCCAAGAGACGGATGTTATGTGCTGAATCGCAGCATTGTTTGTGATACCGTGCCCATATTGTGCATGCATGTGGATATTGGGATGGCGAACAATGTTGCACGAGGAAGTTTTCCTTTTCGTCGCTCGGAAAAGCCATTTTCCATTTTCCGAGCGAAAAAGATGGGTCGTTTTGTGAAGCAGCCACCAAAATGCAGTTACAGAATGCTACCGTCCCATTTTTATAAAATACTAGACCACCTTACATGAACTATCTCCCAACCGGGGGATATCAAACATTTCTGTCCTTCCTAGGTGAAAAAGACAAATGTCTATCGAATCGGTAGGAAGTGGGTCCGGTTTGAACTACAGGTACATGATCTAACGCCCGTGATTTTTTGAAAAAATCATTTTAGACTCACAATATGTTGTTTCTTCAGAGATCAAATGCAAGTTCTAACATTCTCATCTCCTATCTTCATGCACGCCGTTTTGACCTAAGTTTGAAATGGGAAAAATTCAAAACGGGCATAAAAAATTCAAAAAAGGTCCAAACAAAGAAAAAATGGGAACAATTATTTTATTTACATCTATATAACAGAGTAGGATAATAGCTTTAAGTTATAGATATTTTATTTCTGCAAATTTTGATATATAATAGTTAATTTTCCTGACTGCTCATTTGTTTTTCAAAAATGGTTTAAAAACAGACCTTTAGTCCCGGTTTGTATTACCAACTGGGGCTAAAGGGGTGCGGCCCTGCGCGCGAAACGCTGTGCGCCAAACACCCTTTAGCCCCGGTTGGTAACACAAACCGGGACTAAAGGTCACCCTATAGTCCTGGTTTGTACTACCAACCGGGGCTAAAGGGGAGTACCCACCCCGTGCGCCTCGGTTCGAGCACCGAACCGGAGCACCAGTCATCATCCTTCTCGCGATCCAGCGCCCCAGCACCGTCCACCGCGCCGCCGAGCCCGTGCCGCCCCTCCCCCACGCCGCCTGCGCCCGTGCCACCCCTCCCCGCACCGCCCTGCCCCACGCCTCTGCCGCCCCGGCGACCGCCGCGCCGCCCGCACCACCGCCTAGGTGAGCTCTCCCGCGCCCGTGTCGCCCCTCTCCGGTCGTTTTCTAGGGTTAATTAGTGTAAATTTTATTTGTTAGTGTTAATTAGTGTAATTTTGTTAGTGTATTTTGTTAGTGTAATTTTAGGGTTATTTTAGGATTTAGGGTTAATTTGGTAGTTAGTTTGAAGTTTAGGGTTAATGTAGTTAGTTAATTAGTTATAATTTAGTTAGTTTGAAGTTTAGTGTAATTTTGTTTAGAGATTTTAATTGATTTTAGTTAGTGTTTAATGTAGATAATTAGTTTATTTTAGTTGAATTTAGTTAGTGTTTAATATAGTTTATTTTAGCTGATACTATTTACTTTTGTCATGTTTAAATTATATTGGTTTAATTTAGTGTTTAGGATTATGACGCGTCCTCATCCTCGCTCACTCGGAGGGAACAACGGAGCACTACTAGTCTCTGTCGCCGGGCATCCACGGGACTGGGCTCCGCCAGGCTGGCACTGGGAGGTGCTACCAGCTGGGAGACGTGGTCTGGTGAGGAATCTGGGTGTCGTCGTCGACCCGAATCTTCTGTGGTGGCAGACGAGTGGTCCAGGTGCGATGCAGAGGGAGCCAGCCGCCGATGAGGTGGTACAGCGTTGTGTCAGGGAGGAGGACGAGCACGTCCAACGTTACATGTACATTTTAGAAGTCCGGTCGCCAATACCTGGCAGCTTCTTCAGGCACCTTACCCGAGATATTCTCCGGTGATGGTTCCTACTCTTTGGGTGCACACCTCCCACGGCTCAGTAGCCAGGGCTCGACGTCTTCGTTGAGCTAGATGTTTAATAGCTAGGGTACTATCTTTTATTATTGTTGTACTAGCTGGATTATTCGAGATGTATTGTTGTTTAATTGGTATTTTATCTTTCTTAATCGCATTGTTTAATTGGTACTATAATGTGTAATATGGTATATTAAGCTGAATTACTCTATCTTCCTTTATTTATCGCCTTCAGCAAAATGGTTTTATCGTTATTCTGTATTAGTTAAGTTATGGACGGTAGAGACAACGAAGAGCACGTGTACAACATGATAGATGAGGGTACACGAGGTTACCATTATGATGGAGCACACGGCGATGGAGATGATGATGGCTCCCAATACCTCAACTTGGATGAAGCCGACGGAAGAGACAACTATGATGAATTTTTTGTTGGAGACGACGGTGGACCTGATGGTGGAGACACCATAGCAAAGTCCGACGAGGTATATAAAGCCTCTGCTGATCACGAGCTAGTAGATGCATTAGTTGATCCATATATATATATATATATATATATATATATATATATATCTGTGTGTGTGTGTGTGTACTAACGACTGTTTCTTCTCTTAGACCTCCGCATCAGGCGAATCTTCTGCAAGGAAACGAGGCCCGACCAAAAAGTTGGTCGACGGTGCGCGTTTCACTATTGATCTAGTTTTTTAGTTCGGCGAACCTTTGGAGACGAAAGAGGCCGCAAGTGTATTTGTATATCAATGCGGAGCGATAGTCAGGGACGCCATCCCGATCACAACTCAGAAGTGGAATAAGCCATTTAAGAAAAGTGATCGAGTTGGAGAAACTTTTGTCGATGACAGAGCCAAAGAGGGTCTTTGGAATTCACTCATGACACACTTCTCTCGGCCTAATTGGACACTCGTGAACTCAATGAGGCATTGAGGTTGAAAGTCAGAAAGTGGGCCCTTAAGAACATGGGCGAACAGTTAAAGGAATGGAAGAAAAGATTGTACAACAACTATGCCAAGAAGGGGCTGACTCCGGCATTCACTGGCCCGCTGGAGAAGCAGCGGGATAATTGGGCCCCATTTGTCACATACAAGGAATCAGAAGCAGCTACGGCCAAATCGGAAAAGAATAAGTTAAATGCGGCCAAAAAGAAATAGTACCATACTATGGGGACAGGTGGCTACAAGACGGCTGTGCCTAAGTGGGCAAAAACCAAGAAAGAAATGCGTTAAAAGGGGTCATGCCAGCTATAAATCTGTGGCCCGTGAGGTCAAAAAATTGGCTCCTTGGGCATGGGGGGTCGTATGACACTGAAACCGGGGAGACTATTGTTACAAAGAAGGCCATTACTAAACCCAAAGATGAACTTGTTAAAGTGATACAACTGAGAAAAGATGGTAAGATCTTTCCCGACAGAGAGAAAGAAGAGATGACATATGCCCTCGGGAATCCTGAAAAAGTCAGGCGAACACGAGGCTTTGGACCATCTGTTCCATGGAAGACACGGTTTCCCGAGGACATCGACACTTATAGAAGCCAATCGAGAAAAATGAACCGGCAGAAGGCAGAGAGGCAGTGCGGTTGGAGGCGGTTGAAAAAAGGAACGAGGAATTTCAAGCCATGTTCAAGCTGCAGCAGGAGCAGATTAATGAACTTAGAGTACTGGTCCGACAGCAAGATCCTGCATTAGACAGTCCGGTGGGCCCATCTCAGTGGAGAAGTAGCATGGCTTCCACGGAGGTACAAGCTAATAATCTAATGCTGATGGAGAACAATGCACCGGTGATAGATGATACGGCCGGTGCAATGATGGTTCGCTACCCCGTGGATGAAGTCGAGGCAAGGACAGCTTGTGAGCTACATGTCATAGTGAAGAACATTTCTATGAAGGTGGCGCTCGGCTTTGCTTTACCTTGTCCACCGGAAGCGACCTACCATGGAAGTCAGATTCCAGCTGGCTATGCTCGTGTCGGTGTGGGTGAAGTTGAACCGACATGTCGATCACTTGAGCTTGACATCCCTGCAGGCGAAGGGGAGAAAACACTGGGAGAAGTGGAGGGTGGGATCATTCTTTGGAAAAAAACAATACATCGTGTTTCCAGGCTGGGCGCCAAGGCAATCTTCTCCTCCGAGAAGCAATCCATCACATCCGAGTCCACCATCACCTCCGAGTCCACCGTCTCTACCAAGAAACAATAGTCCACCCCTTCCTGAGAGGGACCATAGCGCGAGTGCATCTCCATCTCCGGCGCCTCCGCCTCCGCCCACTGAATCAAAGGGAAGAAAGCGGAAGAATAACACCGCTACGTCGAGGGATACCCGACACCGAAAATGACAAGATCCCCTCCCAAGAGTACCGCCGTCTCCTCCCAAGTTAGCTTATCACCGGACTGATGAGGAAAGCGTGGTGATCTCTCAAGCCAAAGTGAAGGCCCATTTTGCACCAAAACAACCCGAGGCACATGTGCAAATTGATCCAAAAGTCAAGAAGCACTTCAAGGCATTACTTGAGCAACCACCCCAACATGTGTTAAATAAGAAAGATGACTATACACGCCGACTTACGAAGAAACTAAAAGAGAAGTCATCAAGCAGTACTGCAAGTGGGAGAAAATCAAAAGAAGTTGCCCAGCTCGGCAAACAGGCAAAACAATCCATCGCCCCGCTCAAGGTGTTACCCCAGCCCACACAAGGTGGAATAGATATGGAAATAGCTATTAAATTAGCCAAGGAGTGTAACGTGCCCGTCGAAGCACTTCTAGCCGGCAGATATGATGTCGCCAAGGGATCAATAGCACGGAAATTTGTCTACGGGGAGCCTCTGGTCAACGATGAGGTATTTGATGATCTGCCAACACATATGCGACTTTTGCATATCTGGTACTTGAAAGTCACAAAGGAAGGGCGACAAATTCTCCTATGTAAAGTTGGAGAGGAGTACTTTCGTCCAGACGAGATCTCCATTGAACTTTGTGAACTATTTCAGTTATTCAACCTAGACGCCCTCGACAAGTCCCTCCTCAGCTGCTATTGTCTGTAAGTAATTAAGTCACTAACTCGGCTCATTTAATTCATTTCATGTCATTATCCTCACTATATCTCCTGCTGTATGTTATTATATATGCAGAATGAAGATTCAATAATGTAGAAGAAAGTCAATCTACAAAATTGGGTTCATTGACCCAAACAGAGTTAATGGACATACGCTAATAAATAACCTCGAGGAAATGGAGGATAACTTGCTAATTTTTTTAATGGAGCAACATTACAAGACGCAAATACTATTTCCTTACAACTATGGGTGAGAGTCTTACTGTCTTGTACATATTCAATTTTTGTTTACTCGATGTTAACTGTATATAAATCGTGTGCAGCTTCCACTGAATTTTTCTAAATATTGATGTTGACCGTGCAAAAGTTGAAATCTCGGACTCGTTAAAGAAGCCGATGAAAGACTACCGCAGCATAATTGATTGCCTCCAAAAGTAATTTTAATCATTATCGCACTATATCTGTCTCTTTTGTTCATTCTCTGAGATGTAAACTAATTAATAATTCATTCATTTCTTTTTTGCCGGACAGGGTTTGGAAAAGGTTCACGAAGGAGGTTCAGGGTGAATGGCGTGAGGAGCTCACTTTTCGTACGGTCCCGGTAAGTAGTACGAGAGCTAG
This sequence comes from Avena atlantica, assembly GCA_910589765.1. Classification (NCBI taxonomy): domain Eukaryota; kingdom Viridiplantae; phylum Streptophyta; class Magnoliopsida; order Poales; family Poaceae; genus Avena; species Avena atlantica. Next base: position 3,778,619 of record OU342733.1, read on the forward strand.
GTACTCGCATCTCTTCAATTCTAGTCTCCATACAATTATCATGCTTGATTATTATTTGATTGAATTATATTCTCGATCGAAAAATGTGCGACACGGCCAAATGGGACTAATTTATGTGGCTATTACGTATGCGAGTTCATTCGTGGGTATATGGAGCACAGCACAGACTTTCTTTGAGTACGTAAAAAATATATTCACAATTTATTTTATACCATAGTTTTTGTTGACTTCCATTCATAATGATCTACTTCTTTATATATAGTTGGATGCGATGCGGGATAAGCTCTTACCACTGAACGCCTACTAACAATTTAAGAGGAGTTGTCGGGATTTTTGCTCAGGGACATCATAAACATAAAAGGAGAGTACAACATGGATAAACCTTCGTGTAATCGTGGATAGACACAAAAGGACAGCATCCGTGTAATGTAATGATCTTCGTGTAAATCAAATAGACGAGCTCTAGTCTCGGTTGTGTATATATTTACTAGCAAAAGTTCCATGCACTGTACCCGGAGGGAATTTTTTTTGTTATTCTTATGAAGTAAGAACTAAGGACAAGTTTGCAAAATAATATAAATAGTCAATAATACTTGAGTAATATATATCCCGTTATTCTTGGACACGAACATAAGGTTATTCTTACCTTGGAATGTAGTACCATATATGATTATCTCCAGCTAGATGGTTACTTCTTCCACTAAATGAAAGACTCAGCATAAGTCTAGCCACGGAGACTGAATTAACATAATATATGATCAACTTGTAAACTGAGAGCAACCTGGCTTTGATACTGGACTGAATAATGACCGTGATGACACCAGGAGTAGATTACCGCTAAAAAGATTAGAAATACATAAGAATTTACCATTGAAAGAACAAACATGGATAATAACCTTTACATTGTTGGACTCTGTTCGATGCTGCCAGGTGGTGCTGTTCACGTCGTTGTCTCGCGTTGCTTAGTCCTCTTGATGGTTTTCCCAATGATACAGAGGCTATTAATTAATTGATCACTATTATAAATATAGGAAGAGTAGAATCAAACACTGGCTAGCATGTATATAGATCAAATTTGGTTGGTAAAAATTACCTTTGCCTGCATGGTCGAGAGGTACCAGATGCCAAATTAATATCGCGGAACTGTCCTCCGCCGGTGCTCGCCACCGGCTCCTCGGGCCTGAGATTCTCCTAACTTCACCTCATGGGGCAATCTGCATGTTTTTTGCTTTTTTTGCAATCGATCCGGAGTTCTTCTCACCGTGTGGCATCTAGAGTTCCGCTCCGTGTGCCCGTCCAGGCCACCGGTTGTCTAAACCCATGAGTCCTCATATCATGACCACATGCACGACTCGCAAGGAGAAATCGAACAAGCACCTGTTATGGCTTCTAGGGGTGCTCGGTGCATTGCAGCAGTCATGGCTGTTTTGTCCATGGTTTGATCAGTAGTTTGTCCATGGCCATGCCTACCGAGACGACAAGGAGCGGTGGCTTCGAACAAATCGAGCCATCTCGCCGTGTAGTGGCCGGTAATGCCCCATCCGCTCAGCGATAGGTAAACCTAATTTGAGTAGGACTCATCGTTCTAGATGTCTTATTACTGGTCGACTTGTACACATGTTTAAGTCGCACATGATCGATTGTTTTTTACTTAGCGGTGGTAGTTGTGGGTAATCCGTGGTTTTATAAAAGGATAAAATAGTTCAAAAAAGTGTTGGACCGGAAGAAACACACTTCGTCCTTTATTATTACTAGCAAAGTGCCCGTGCGTTGCACCGGAAAATAAAAACATAAATAGTTTAAGTGGAAAATATAACAATATTTCTTGTCCAGTTTCCATCATCACAGCGCTTGCAGCCACCAGCTCTGTTTGTTCCCGCCAGCTTCGCCAACGAGCTTGCCCCTCTCACTAGTGCAGCCCCCCTCCCCCTTTAACTCCGGTTGGGAGGGCCCTCTAATAGCGGTTCCCCAACCGCTATTGAGGGTTCGGTGTTAGAGGGGGGGCCTTTAACACCGGTTCTTATACGAACCGGTGTTAAAGGGTGGCGCACGTGGGGCTGCCGCTGGCCTCAGCCCCCCCCCCCCCCCGCCCCCCCTCCTTTAACACCGGTTCGTATCTGCAACCGGTGTTAAAGGTTCTTCTGCCGCGGCAGAGATTTAGGCCGTTTTCCTGCCGCGGCAGAGTTCTGCCGCGGCAGGAAAACGGCCTAAATCTCTGCCGCGGCAGACTTCTGCCTCTGCCCCGTTCTGGGCGTATTTCTGCGGGAGGGGGGAGCGAGGGGGAATCGATCGGGAGCGGTATACACATAAATCGTCATCGGTACATACGAGTACATGAATAATTAAGCAACTATTATTATACACAAACATCGTCATCGGCACATACATCGTCATCGTTCATTTTGGTGGATATCTAAAGAGTTCTCTGCCAGACATGACGACCTCATCAAGTATGAACCCCGCCAATTCCTCTTGAATGGCTCGTATGCGTTCAAATGGTAGGAGTTGGTCCTGCATCCGTTCGATCTGAATATATATGAAGAATGGGCCGTCAATATATATATATATATATATAAGAATAAAACTCAACACAATTGATGGTAATAAAATAATGTTGTGGACTTTGTTTACTTACTCTAAGTTGTTCTAGTGCGGCTTGGCCCATCGCACATATCGTGTTGCGAATGAATTCGCAAACATAGTACCCACATAAGTTATTGCCGTGTCCCTGATGCGTGCACTTTACGAGAATAGAGAGTTCAATCAAAATAATAATCAATAAAGCATGATATAATGGAATTGGAAGCTAGCTAGTATTACTTACATTTTGGTCTACAAATTTTAGTTCTTCTGACCATTCACCCACGGCCCTGCCCGTGAACCTTTTCCAAACCCTGTCCGACAAAGAAAATGGATAAAGGAGTAATTAATTACTTATTGTCACGAAAGTTGCCGATCTAGTGCGATAATATGATTGAAATTACCTCTGGAGCATCTCTCTAAAGTTTGCCCATATCTCTTTTTATTTTCGTAACGAGTCCATGACAAGGACTTTTCCTGAGTCGGGTTGAATGACTAGCGGAATAAAGTGGAACCTACGCACGCATAACTCATCATCAGTTACACTTAACATCGAGTAAGCTAAAATAGAATGTGTACAAGAGAGAGGGTAACAGTACTCACGAGAAGTTGTAAGGCAATAGTATTTCCCTTTTGGTTTGTTGTCTCAGTAAAGACGTTAGCAACTAATCTTCTGTTTGCCCGGGTTTGGTTTCTACCACTTCTTCATGAACTCTATTTGGGTCAACGAACCCAATGTCAAAAGGGCCTCCTTTCCTGCATTCCATAACTTTTTTCCTGAATAATAGTATATACATATATGGTGAGCATATATATATACATGAAATTAATAAAGTGAATGAGATGAGATATAAATTATAGAAATAGTACTTACACACAATAAAGGCTGATGGCAGCTTTGTCGAGTTCCTTCTGATTGAATAGAAAATGCAAGTCTTGAATGTTGAAGTCAATCGCGTCATCTCCGCAGAAGAAAATATCATCTCTTATATGCGTCGTGATCCATTCTACCTTTCTCGTCTTGCAGAAATGAAGGTACCACTTGTGCAATTTTCGCATCTTTGTTGGTAGAGTCTTGAGCTCCTCTTTCTTGACGAGATTCTTCCCATACTTCCATGGCTGTATGGGGTTGGCATCGCATTTGGGCAAGTTGTCTCCCATGACGTTCAAGTATGCAATGTAAGTCATCCCCATCTCATTGGCCTTTCTTTGTAGCTCTGCCTCGTAATCATTTACGGGAGGAGCGTCTCGTGTGTCGAACATTTGGAGCGGGGCACATGATTGGTTTTCCTTCTCTCCGAGCATGGGAACTGTTTTCTGGGGTGCCTCACGACTGCTACTTTCAGTCTCCCTACGGCGCCTTGCATCCGCCTTCAAAATCTGGCGCTCGTAGTCCGGCACAAGTGGGGTTTCAGGTTTCAAAAGATTATTGTAAAACTTCTCCACCACCGCCGGATCTATTTTCTCCTTTGGCTTGGCCCGTCTAGGTGCAAATAATTTCTTGACCTGTACTTCCGAGATCCTATTGGTCTCCTCGTCGCTGCGATTCCACGGTAAAACCGGCAATGGCTTGGAGGAAGGCTGCGGGACGTAGTTTTTTGAACTCTTTGGCGTACGGTTTCCTGCGGATTTCTTTGTGGCAGTGCTACTGATGCTCCTCGTGGCAGTGCTCTTCCGCTTACGCTGAGGAGATGGCTGAAGCACCGGAGATGGCTGACGGGCCGGAGATGGCTGCCGCGCAGGAGATGGCTGACGGGCCGGAGATGGCTGCCGCGCAGGAGATGGCTGACGGGCCGGAGATGGCTGCCGCGCAGGAGATAGCTGAAGCGGCTCAGACTGCTGACGCTGCGGAGACGGCGGGGGTGCCAGTGACCTCCAATTTGGAAGCACAATGTGTTCCTTCTTCCAAAGAATGGTTGTTTTCACTGCAAATTTGAGTTGAGTTTCCCCTTCACCTGTAGCATGGTCAAGCTGTGCTTCCTCATATTCCTTCACAACCTCATCCACCCCGACAATAGCATAGCCATCTGGAATCGGTCGGCAGTGGTAAGTTCCACCAGCTACAGGAGGTAAGGCATAGCCGACAGTCACCTTAATGGATAAGCCCATTAATCTCACATGCAGCTCAGCGTGTTCGCTCTCCGTGATCTCATCCACGGGGTATCGAGGACCCGTCATTTCAAGCATGGGCTGCACGTTCTCCGTGGAAGCCACACTGCTTTTCCGCGCAGAGTCTGGGCCGCGGGCAGCTTCCAATGCAGGCTCTTCGTGCCGCTGAGATGGGCCGGTAGCTTGATGGCTCTGTTGTGCATTCACTTGCGCCTGCAGCGCCGCAAGTGCATGTTCTATCTGTGTCATCCGCTCTGTACGCTCTTTTTCTTTTCTGCCGCGCCATCTGTAAGAGTCGCTCCAGTCGGCAAACTCATCCTTCCACGTCATACCCCCTGTGCCTCGTGCATGTCCAGGGTGTTCTTTTTTACCGATGGCGCGTGTGAGCTGGTCATTCTCTCTGTCGGGATGGAAGGTCCTGGCGGATGTTTCCTCGTATGCCGTGATGAGTTCAGTGACGGGTTTGGCAAGGATGGTTGGGAAGATACACAATCCTGTTTCTGGGTCCAACCTTGCCCCGATTCCGTAGAACCAAGTCTTTGAACGTAGGTCCTACCCATCTGTCTGGGGTGTGATCCCTCTCTCGCGCAGGGCCTTCTCAGCTTCCTCCCACTTAGGCCTCTGAGATATGTAGCCACATGACCCCGTCCTCTGGTGATATTCCTTCTTCGGGGCATTAAGCGTATTGGTTTCTGACCTCTTTTTAGCTATAGCACTTTTTTTATATGTCTCAAATTCGGGCCAGTGAGGTCTTATCTTCGCATAATATGCGTCTTTGAAATTTGGAGTCTCGCCAGATTTGACAAATTTGTTCAATTTTGTCTTCCAGTTGCGGAAAGCGTCAGCCATCTTCTTTAGAGTCCACTCTTTGACCTTTTCCTTTATAACCGGGTTGTTTTCATCCTCCTCTGGCGGAAGGGTGAAATTTACCAACAATGAATTCCAAAGCGTTTCTTTGGATCTGTCATCGACAAAGGTACCTCGCCCTTCTTTGGCTTATTCCAATTTTCAATTGTGATTGGGATTTGGTCCCTAACAAGAACTCCAGCCTGACGTACAAATTTGTCTTCGGCCTTCTTGGGCTCCATCGGCCTGCCATCAACACGAACTGCTTCGATCGTGAACTTTGCACGATCTTTCAACCGCTGGCTCGCGCCTTGCTTGCTCTTTTTCGTAGAAGAAGATGGTTGCTGGCTGGTCGATCCATAGGGCTAAAAGAAGAAAGAAGCGTTAATTAATACATGTAGAAGAAGATTGTTTGTGGAAGTCAGCAAAGGCTTAATCAACGCATATACCTCGCCGGACTTTGTAACCATTAAATTGCGTTCACCGGAGTCTTCATCTTCTCCATGACTAGTACTTGAGTTGTCGTCATCATGTCCCTCCAAGTTCAGATATTGTGAGGTGTCCTCATCAATAATGTTCTCCATTATTTCTTCTTCTTCAAGGTTTCTACTAAGTGGATCCATAGTTTCTAAAACAATAATATTATCTAGAGTAAGAGTGTAAACATTCAAGTGGACTTGGATTCATAGACAAATATACATATTATTCATACAAAAATACACAAATGAAATTAAAACCCTAAGGATGCTTGATCATTTTAAACGAGTTCCGAGGGGTCCAAACCCTAATTCGGAGAAATCACGGATGCATATGAGAGGGGCTAGCTACAGTGGCTGACCGGAGGCTGGCGGTGTTGGAGAGCGACCTAGGGAGCGCGAGGTAGCGTGATGCGGCCTACCTAAAACGGGCGTTGTTCGAAAGAGGAGGCCGAGGCAAACATTATAGCGACGGAAAACAACTTGGCAGAACAGATACAATGTGGAGGGGATGTCCCCAAGATAGGCCCCAGACCGAGGGGGGATGCCACATCGGAGCTCACACCCCACCTAGGCCGCATCGCGAGCTCGCACCCCATGGCCACCACCGGAGCTTGCACCCCACCTAGGCCGCCCCCGCAGCCGAGATGGGAGGCCGTCCCCGTACCGCGCCTGGGCCCTGGGCCTCCCCGACGAATCCGCCTCCCTGACCCATCCCCTCCACTTCCCTGTCATTGGCCTCAATCCGTGGACGCGCTCGCGTAGCCGCTCCTGCCCGCCACACCCGATGACGCGAGCTACCACGTCAAAGCTGTCCTCGTGTCCGATTTGATCCTAGCTGCTACTAATAAGTACAATGGTTTGAAATCATACTTTCTACAAAGCTTGTTCGATTTCATCTTGGTACATCTGTTCGGAGGGCCCCAATCCATCGACGCGCTCGCGAGAGAGCTCGCGTGGGGAGGCCGGCTCCGGCGAGGAACTGCTCGGCGGCGAGCACGGGGAGGCACGGGCGAGCACGGGGAGGCAACGGGCGAGCACGGCGACGACGGGCAGCTGCAACGGCGGCCGGCGACGTGGCAGAGCGCAGCCTGCAAAGGGGGGCGCCGGCGACGAAACAGAGAAGGGGAGGAAACAGAGGGGACGACCAGGCACGGTCCGCTAGCTCACCACGGCGTCGGGGTTCTTGTAGGCGCCGGCGTCGTCGGCTTCGGTGGCGGTGGCGCGCACGCGGTGGCGAGGGCGGCGACGGCGAGGGCTGGCGAGGACGACGGCGAGGGGTTCGGGGCTCTGGGCGGTGGCGCAATCTGGCTCTGGGGGGAAGAAGGAGCGAAGGGGATGGCGCATTTAATACCCCCCCCCCCCTTTAACACCGGTTCGGGGCTGGAACCGGTGTTAAAGGGGGGAATTCGTTTCGCGCGCGTATTTATTACCCCCCCCCTTTAACACCGGTTCCAGCCCCGAACCGGTGTTAAAGGGGGGGTGGTGCACGCGGGAAACGAAATAAATGCCCCCCCCCCTTTAACACCGGTTCCTGTCTGGAACCGGTGTTAAAGGGGGGCATTTATTTCATGCATTAAAGGGGCTTTTTTAATTCAAAAAATATGATATGAATTTAGAAAATTCATATCTTTTTCATCTCAACTCAGAAAAATATGAATAATATATCATAATTTTCGGAAAAATAATATCTATCCATTCATGTAAATCATTTTATATTTACTTTACATGAAATTTTTTTAAATAATTAAAACACTTACATATAAATTTTTATTATTCAATTCAAACAAAAATAAATTGTTAAATCCTAAAACTTTGAACATAAGAAATATTAAGCATCTAAAAAATGATTTTTATTAGATCAAATCATATTTTAATGCCGCATCTTTTGTATTAGCATTTTTGAATTGATTGGATATTTAAATGTCGCATCTTTTGTATAAACTTGAATCTCACCAAGCCTCGCTCAACTTGCATTGTTTTTTGATAAAATAGCATATTGTGAACCTAAAAATGATTTTTGTAAAAAATCATGAGCATCGTATCATGTACTTGTAGTTCATATGTGACCCACTTCCTGCCGATTCGGTAGGAATTTGTCTTTTTCACCAGAGGTGGACGGAAAAGTTTCAGATCCCCCTGTTGGTACATTGTGCATATAAGGTGGTCTAGTATTTTTGTAAAATGTGTTGGTGGTTTTTTGAATTAGCCATTTGGTGGTTGCTTCACAAAACCGTCCGTTTTTATGCTCGGAAAATGGAAAATTCCTTTTTGGTGCGATAAAAAGGAAAACTTCCTCTTGCAACATTGTTTGCCATGCCATGATGCACTTGTATGCACAATATGACCATATTATCACAAACTATGCCTTGATTCTAGCCTTAACATTGGTCATTTGACCCGAAAGCCAAGAAACCTCGAATGAGATAGGTCATTTTGAGACAGTTACATAAAGCCGAACTGGAACTGAAAATTAAGATACATAAAAGAACTGAAAATTGAGATACATGGCCAGATTAAGTAACAATCGGCCGAACTGGAACTGAAAATTAAGATACATAAAAGAACTGAAAATTAAGATACATGGCCAGATTAAGTAACAATCGGCCGAACTTGTTTCGGAATGTTGGAGTGATTCAGTCATGCTCCTGCCTACACCTGTAATAATCGCCACTGTAGTCGTCGTACTCGCCGCCGCCGTCATCGCTGTCGTCGTCGGGGTCGCCGTAATTGAACCTCTGGAGAGTACAAGTGGGCTGGACTTGAGGGTAGCGCGTGGGCTGGACTTGAGGGTAGCGCAGACGGGGGTTAGAGTCGGCGGCAGTGTCATAGGCCATGACTCTCTGGAGAGTCCGACCGCGCCACCATAGCCGACGGCCGTCCTCGTTGAAGTTAGGAGGAGGTGGGCCGTCCTCCTCGTGCCTGGCGAGCGCCCTCTCATGCCGATCCACGAAGAAGGCTTCCCAAGTAGGGAAATAGTCGGGATGCCATCTGGGATTCCTCCGCTGCTCCGGCGTGAGATCGAAGTAGTAGTGGTTCGTGATGGCCATCCGGCGCGCCACACCTAGAGGGACAGGAGGAACCGGCACGCCTCCGACGCTCAACACCCAGCCGACGGGGACACAGTAGCCCGGCGGGCAGGGGTAGTTCGAGGCGCAAAGCGCCTCCACCTCCCTGGGGGTTAGTGCTACGGTGGAAGCCATGGGAAAGAGTGATGAGGTTGCAGATATGAGTCTAGAGATGTGCAATGACAATGGAGGCCAACCCCCTACATATATATATAGTGAACTAGCGGGAAGAACTGGAGGGAAGAACTGGCGGGAAGAAAAATGGAGAGAAGAAAAATGGCGGGAAAAAATGGCGGGATGAACCTTTAGTCCCGGTTGGAGACACCAACCGGGACAAAACACGAGTCAGCACTAATAATAGGGGTGAGTGTCGACATTATGTCGTGCGGCATGTACCTTGTCCCGGATGGTGTCACCAACCGGGACTAAAGATGAACCTTTAGTCCCGGTTGGAGACACCAACCGGGACAAAACACGAGTCAGCACTAATGATAGGGGTGAGCGTCGACATTATGTCGTGCGGCGTGTACCTTGTCCCGGATGGTGTCACCAACCGGGACTAAAGATGAACCTTTAGTCCCGGTTGGAGACACCAACCGGGACTAAAGACACCATCCGGCACAAAACACGAGTCAGCACTAATAATAGGGGTGAGTGTCGACATTATTTCGTAAGTGTCAACACTATGTCGAGCTGCTTGTACTATAAATAGGCATCCTTGTGAGTCCAGTCCTCCAGCCAGTTTGAGGCAGGGACACCACTACGGCCAGTTTCAGGGAGATGCCGACGGAGCCCAGTCCTCCGGCATCTCCGAGAAACTGGTCATAGAGGCACTCCCTAATATGTGAAATTAGTTAGCTCCCAGGTGTATTGATCTAGTTAGAGAAGTTACAAAGCTGCAAGATGGTTTTCGAGAGTAGGGACACCACTACGGCCAGTTTCAGGGAGATGCCGACGGAGCCTAGTCCTCCGGCATCTCCAAGAAACTGGTCATAGAGGCACTCCCGAATATGTGACCGCGCGCGTTTGGAGATCAGATCTTAATGGTAAGTACGAATCGGGACAACTTCTTCGCATAGTCCCGGTCCATCCACAAAACATGACTAACACTCAAGACATGTATTAATATTAAAAACATGAACTAGAGTTACATAATATGGGCATGAACTTATTGGCATATGTCCTTCCTTATGATCGCTTCAGACGTAACCATGGAGCATCTTCTTTACTTAACGGAATGCTTGGGTCAGTTTTCACTATGAAGGGCGGAATTTTATCAAACTTATTATAATCTTCTGACATGTCTGTCTTGTCCTCGATTCCCACGATGTTTCTTTTCCCTGAAAGAACTATGTGACGCTTTGGCTCATCATATGATGTATTCGTTTGCATATTTTCTTTTTTTTTGGTCTGGAGGACATGTCCTTCACATAGAAAACCTGAGCCACATCATTGGCTAGGACAAATGGTTCGTCTAAGTTCTTCATAAGATTGTTGAGATCCACCGTTGTCATTCCGTACTTCTTGTCTACCTCAACCCCTCCTCCTGTTAGCTTGACCCATTTGCATCAAAACAAGGGGACCTTAAAATTAGGTCCATAGTCAAGTTCCCATATCTCCTCTATGAACCCATAATACGTGGTCTTTTGCCCATTGTCTTCTGCTGCATCGAAGCGGACACCACTGTTTTGGTTGGTGCTCTTTTTATCTTGGCCTATCGTGTAAAATGTATTCCCATTTATCTCGTACACTTGGAAAGTACATACAGTCGAAGACGGTGTCCTGGCCAACAAGTACAGCTGATCCCCAACAGTGGTGTTATTCGTGAGAAGTCTTTGTAGCCAGCCGTCAAAACTCGCCATGTGTTCACTTATAATCCATTCATTAGACTGCCCCGGGTGTTTGAGGCGTATTAAATTCTTGTGTTCATTGATATACGGGGAAACCAAGATAGATCTTTGTAAAACCGTGTAGTGTGCTTGATTGAGAGAATGCCCGTCCCTACATATCATTTCTTTACATCCTAGGGTGCCTTTTCCACGCAGTCTCCCCTCATGTCGTGATTCTGGAACACCAATCGCCTTAAGGTCAGGAATAAAATCAACACAGAACTCAATGACCTCCTTTGTTACATAGCCCTTGGAGATGCTTCCTTCTGGCCTAGCACGGTTATGAACATATTTCTTTAAGACTCCCATGTACCTCTCAAAGGGGAACATATTGTGTAGAAATACAGGACCGAGAATGGCAATCTCTTCTACTAGGTGAACCAGGAGATGCGTCATAATATTGAAGAAGGATGGTGGGAACACCAACTCAAAGCTGACAAGACATTGGGACACATCTGTTTGTAACCCTGGTAGGCTTTCTGGATCGATTACCTTCTGAGATATTGCATTGAGGAATGCACATAGCTTCACAATGGGTACTCGAACATTTTCAGGTAGAAGCCCCCTCAATGCAATCGGAAGCAATTGTGTCATAATCACGTGGCAGTCATGAGACTTCAGGTTTTGGAATTTTTTCTCTGCCATATTTATTATTCCCTTTATATTCGACGAGAAGCCAGACGGGACCTTGATACTGCTCAGAAATTCAAAAAATATTTCCTTCTCTGCTTTGGTAAGAGCGTAGCTGGCAGGAGTTAAGTGGCATCGTTTACCCTTCTCGTTCTCAGGATGCATAGGCTCTTCAGGGGCCTTCAGACGTTGCTGGTCCTGTCGTGCTTCCGGTGTATCTTTTGTCTTCCCATACACTCCTAGAAAGCCTAGCAGGTTCACGCAAACATTCTTCGTCACGTGCATCACGTCGATTGAAGAGCGGACCTCTAAGACTTTCCAATAGGGTAGGTCCCAAAATATAGATTGCTTCTTCCACATGGGCGCGTGTCCGGCATCGTCATTCGGAACAGATAGACTGCCAGGACCTTTTCCAAAGATTACTTCTAGGTCCTTGACCATACCAAATACCTCCTCACCGGTACGGAGGACAGGCTTCCTCCGGGGTTCTACCAGACGTTTGAAATGCTTGCCTTTCTTTCTTACTGGATGCAGGTTCGGAAGAAATCGGCGATACCCTAGGTACACAACCTTCTTACATTTATCCAAATATACACTTTCAGTATCATCTAAACAGTGTGTGCATGCATTGTATCCCTTGTTTGTCTGCCCTGAAATGTTACTAAGAGCAGGACAATCATTGATGGTTATGAAAAGCAATGCTCGTAGGTCAAATGGCTCCCCTTTGTGCTCATCCCACATACGTACACCTGGTTTGGCCCACAGCTATAAAAGTTCTTCAACTAATGGCCTTAGGTACACATCAATGTCGTTGCCGGGTTGCCTCGGGCCTTGGATGAGCACTGGCATCATAATGAACTTCCTCTTCATACACAACCAAGGAGGAAGGTTATAGATACATAGGGTCACAGGCCAGGTGTTGTGACTGCAGCTCTGCTCACCAAAAGGATTCATGCCGTCTGTACTTAGACCAAACCTTAAGTTCCTTGCGTCACGTGCGAAGTCCGGGTACTCTCGCTCGACTTTTCTCCACTGTGACCCATCAGCGGGGTGTCTCAACATCGCGTCTTTCTTACGGTCTTCCATGTGCCATCGCAACAACTTGGCATGCTCTTTATTTCTGAAGAGACGTTTTAACCGTGGTATTATAGGAGCATACCACATAACCTTGGCGGGAACCTTCTTCCTAGGGGCCTCGCCCTCAACATCGCCAGGATCGTCTCGTCTGATCTTATACCGCAGTGCACTGCATACCGGGCATGCATCCAAATTCTCGTACTTCTCACCGCGGTAGAGGATGCAGTCATTAATGCAGGCATGTATCTTCTGCACGTCTAATCCTAGAGGGCAGACAACCTTCTTTGCTTGGTATGTACTGTCGGGCAACTCATTATTTCTTGGAAGAAGATTCTTCATTTTTACCAACAACTTTGAAAATGCGCTGTCAGTCACACCATTCTCTGCCTTCCATTGCAGCAAATCCAGTGTGGCACCTAGCTTTTTATGGCCATCTTCGCAAGTTGGATACAACAATGTTTTGTGATCCTTTAACATCTGCTCCAGCTTCTCCTTCTCCTTTTCAGTTTCACATTCTTCCTTTGCATCAGTAATGGCCCGACCAAGATCGTCATCAGCGGGCCCATCTGCTCCCTCTTGATCTTCATTATCTACCTCCGTTGCATTATCATCATATTCAGGATACATATTATGATAGTTTTCATCATCCTCTTCTTCTTCGTTGTCTTCCATCACAACCCCTTTTTCTCCGTGCTTGGTCCAACAATTATAGCTGGGCATGAAACCGGATCGAAGCAGGTGGGCGTGAATGGTTCTGGTATTTGAGTAGTCTTTCTTGTTCTGACAGTGAACACACGGACAGCACATAAAACCATTGTGACCATGGTTTGCATTAGCCACAACGATGAAATTTTGGAGGCCCGTAATGTACTCGGAAGTGCGGCGGTCACCGTACATCCATTGCCGATTCATCTGCATTAATATGTAGTATATATCAAAAAATAATAGGGAGATGACCATTTATATATATAGTACATCAATGACACATGAAACTATAGTTGCCGACCTCGACCGAGACGGAAAGAGCAACAAGAAAGCTTATTTTGAGCTCTCGGGCATTTCACCGAACACCTCTAGTGCATATGAAAAAAACACAAACTAGCACTCTTCACACCCTCTTGCTAGGCTCCAAAATGTGAAAGAATGGAAGAGTGGGGTGTGTGTGGGCTGGGGTGGTGTCTTATATAGCCCCCCCCCCCTTTAACACCGGTTCATGCCACAAACAAGTGTTAAAGGGGGGGTGCGCGGGCCACTGGTGCAGGGACGAACCAGTGTTAAAGGGGGGCTCCTTTAATGCCGCAGGGGCCACGCTGGTACGGCCCCCCTTTAACACCGGTTCGTAGAAGAACCGGTGTTAGAGCCCCTTTTCGGGATCAACAAAAGACCTCGTTTCCACTAGTGTCTCTGTGCCACCCCTACCTTTTGTCCTCCCATCTCCACGCTCCCTCGTCGCAAGGACCATGCAGGACGCCCCTCATAGTGCGTCACATTCTGCCTGCCGAATCTACACAGATGCCCCCTTCCGCTCTCTTTGTGTCGAGCTCCGGTTGTTATACCATCTTGCCAGCTCCGTAGCCAGGAGCCCGCCGCCACCCTGTCGGCCGTCCAAGGCTTCCTCATGCGCATTCACCCCATCATTGACAGAATCCACCTCTCCAACCATCTCAGTCTGGCCCAAACCAAAAATGTCCGGATCACTTGGCTGTGATGGTGTGCGTGCATCACAGCGTGCCTGAAGAAGAAGAAAAATGAACAAATAGTCAAGTGGTATGCAGTTGTCATTTATCAACAAATATATAGAGAGAAAGTGTTTGATCTTCTCTCAAAATCAATGATTTAGAAAATGAAGGAGAAATCTAATATAAAGTATCGTTGCACCATATACTGGTCAAATTTGTTCCTTGACATCAAGTATTTTTTTAAGGGAAATCAGATTATTCTCCACCACACACAACTTCTTTCTTATCATCACTTTTTTCCCCACTTTTAGCCACCATATATGATGCAGTGACCGTAAACATAGAAGCAGCAACACTTGAATGGATTAAGGAGTGACAGAGCCGGGAGGGTGTTAACTGGCACGAGGACAATTAACTATAAAATGAATGGATTAAGGAGTGACAGGACCAGGACTTGGGATGCCGATTCTCGATCGCAGCTGTCCCAATTAACGAGCTTGTTGACAACAAAACCAGACGGCTCGAGCAATTCGGCAAGAGGACCTCAGGGACGGAGGCAGAGTGTCGAAGCATGGCTGCCTGTGGACACGCACGGGAAGGTTAATTCCAGAGGCATTGCGTGTGCGAGGCCAGCTCTGCGAGCCGGAAATCAAACCAAATGCGGCATCTCGGCAGGGCTCTCTCATCTCCGCTGTGCCATGCTCGAGTTTGGGCGATCTGGACGTTCCACTGAGAGCGGATGAAGATGGACTCTGCTCGTTGCTTCACTGAACCCGTCCGCAAGCCTAAGCCGATGCGCTTTGGCTTGCCTCGCCGAGCCGCTCTCTGGCCTGCGTTGTTGCGCGCGTCACGTGCGACATGCGGGAGGCTGCGGATCCGGGGGTGGCGCTGCTTATGCAGGTGAAGAACACGGGCGCTGCACTTCTTGAGTTAGGAGAACGACATCGTCAGCTCCTCGCTACACCATGTATGGACTCTTTCTACTGCCATGCACGAATCAATGTTTCGCTGAAGTCCACCTGGGACGGACGATGCCATCATGGACTCATTGTTGTAGCTAGAACATCCCCAAATTGGAGCAGTGCGTCCATCTATTGCCGGTGTTGAACTCAACCCGCGTATAACCCTATGTACATATAGTGGAAAAATAGTCAATAAGGATATATCATGTGATGGTTAGAGAAGATCGTAAGCCAGGCCATGCCATGCTTTACGCTCGCCTGCCATGGAAAGAGCAATAGATGCTCACGTAGGTTGGGGGCACGTGTGGTGTGGTACTCTTTCGTGAGGAACAACAGATGCATAATCATCTGGGCTCATGCTTCCTCTCGTAGCTTCCGTACGTGCGGTAGATTGTGATGCAGTAAGGCAAACACAGCTTGGCAGCGGAGAGACAGCGGCCGATGTGACAGCTGAGAGGGTTTTTGACTAAAGGAAATAAGAAACGTGAAGGGTCAGGTTATTCCTTGAAAAAACTCATTATTTGACTTATGGGTGACACGGTGGATAATTATCTCTAACTGACACACTTATGGGTGACACGGTGGGTAATTATCTCTAACTGACAGGGGTAAAGCCATCCAAAAAAGTGTAGGTACTACAAGAAAAACTCCTTCCTTTATTATTAGGTATAGTCTCTAACTGACAGGGGTAAAGCTGTTCAAAAAAATGTAGGTACTATAAGAAACACTCCTTCCTTTACTATCTTCCTTTATTATTAGGTATAGTCTCTAACTGATAGGGGTATAGCCGTCCAAAAAAATGTAGGTACTACAAGAAACACTCCTTCCTTTAAAAGTGTAGGTACTAGCATAATACCCGTGCGCTGCTACGGACCAAATATTGAACACCGCAATCAGATATTGAGATACATATTAAAATACTCCCTCCGAGCCATATTAAATGACTTTAATTTGTCAAAATTTGGATGAACCTATATATAGTAAATAGTGTCTAAATTCATTTAAATCTAGATAAATTTGAGTCAATTAATATGGGTCGGAGGGAGCAGCAAAATTTGTACTCCTTCCGAATCTAGAACAGATCTAAAAACATTAATTTAAATTAAAAGGAGTAGCAAATTCTCCTTGAAGTAGCTATCTAGGAATGAGAATTCATTCATCTGCTGCTTGCTATAGCCAGCGTGCGTCCGGTATATGCTATCAAAGCCAGCTGCTGCTTGGCTAGTTCGGCCAGACAATCTGCCGATCCATCTCTCGGCGTATGCTACGGACCCAGCCAACACACGGGCACTGCACGCGGGTACACCACCCCCGCCGCCACGCGCACACCCACGCACGCACTCACGCGAGGGGGCCACACGATCGATCCCAATCGCCTCCCAGTTTTTTTCTCCACCGTTTTCATCCCGGCTCCGCTCGATCTCGTTTTCCGCCATAGCCGCCGCTCGGCTCTCTCCCGCAGGACCGAGCTCCCTGCGCCGCACTACCCTCCCTCGATTCTGTCCGGCCGGCGAGCCCCCTTCCTTTCGGTCCCAATCTTCCCCGGCTCCGCTTGCCGCAGCCGCCGCTCGGCTCTCCCCCGCGGGACCGAGCTCCCTGCGCCGCACTGTCCTCCCTCTATTATGTCCGGCCGGCGAGCCCCCTTCCTCTCGGTCCCAATCTTCCGCAAGCTCGCGCCTCGCCTCCGGCCGAGGTTGCTGCTCCCGTTTCTTCTCGATACAACAATCTTTGTTCCCTTCTGTCTCACATCAAGTTTCTGTTGCTCAGCTTGTTGACAGCCGACTTGTGAAGGTATTTAGGCCCAGCTCTTTTGGCGGCTTTTCCGAGAAGCCGCCCTACCTCCAGCTTCCTGAGGAAGCCGGTTTCAGAATTTTGTGAGGCTTTCAAGTTAGTTTAGCCTTAAACTCTTTGGAAGCCTTCTAATTTTTTTGAACCGGCTTCCCCTGAAAGCGGGGGTAGGGCGGCTTCTCCGAGAAGCCACCAAAAGAACTGGGCCTTAAACTGGTGAAATTTGCTATGAGGCAGCCGTATGGGACTATTTTTAATTAAAAAATATACGGTTTTTAGATGTCGTTTTGTATGGGCCGGCTGACAAAGGGCTAGGTTTGGGCCAACAAAGGGCAAAAAGATGACAACGCGTGGACAGATCTTCTTCTTTTTACTTACCGGTTCCATGGTGGGTAATATTGGCTAACTTATAGGGTAAATTCGTTCAAAAAAGTGTTGGACTGGGAGAAACACTTCGTGCTTTATTATTAGGTATAGATATAGATATAGATATAGATATAGATATAGATATAGACTAGCACACGTGCCCGTGCGTAAAATCGGGTTTGAAAAAAAAGTTAACTTCTGGTAATAGAAGCGCTGTCACGACCCGTATTTTGCACTAAAGCCAATCGTCTCGTGTAGCCGTGGCTTTAGTTCACCCTTTCATCTTAATCTTTAATATTTTTTAATTTCTACTCTTTCATATTCATTGTTATTTATCAAATACCACTTTGAATATTGAACTGAAAATTTTGAGCTCATTGGCTGCCATTTACTCTAAATTACTATAGCCGTTGGAACTTATAACGTACTTGTGCATCAAATTCTCAAGTTTGGGAGTGTAGAAATTATGTTAGAATTCAGGTCGATGAACAACTAAATAATAATTTGAGCTCATTGGCTGCCATTTACTCCTCTCAATTATAGCTGCTGAAACTTATAACGTACTTGTGCATCAAATTCTCAATTTGTATAGAAATCATATTAGAATTCAGGTCGATAAACAACTAAACAATAGTTCCGCACAGCCATGTAGCTCATGGTGTCATCCAATCAGACATGGTATCCTCGGCAAGAGTTCGGACAAGCAACACCATGAATGATTCAATCATGTCGGGGAGGCAGTTGTAAACATCATCTAGAGGTACAATCACCGTCGTGGGTGGCTAGAGACTTGCATTATTTTGATCTGGACCGCTCCTCTGCCATCCTTGCCCAAATCGAAGAACCCGAAGCTTTCCTGAACCCAACGATCAACTCTACAGTACAACTGCTCTGCATAATTAAGACCGTCCCATTCATCTCCTTAGACGGCTGTCCAGTACGCCATAGCAGCTGGGGAGATGACCTGCTGATTCAGCATGAAGCATCCAGACGGTTCTGCTTCCTTCCATCATCGCTACAAGCAAGAGGACCATGACCCGATGTCCCTTCTTCTGCAGCTCAACAACGGCGTCCCTGCAGCCGAAGCTGCCCGTCCCGAGTAGGCGCACCTCGACGCAGAGCGGGGCACCACCGTGAGCGCAGGGAGGCAGCACGGGGACGACCCGGGGACAAACTCGAGGGAGAAGGCGGACGTGGCCATGGGCCACGCTGTAGGGAGCAGGGCCGGCGGCGGTCACGCAACTGAGAAGAAGCGAGGGAGGCGGCGGCTCGCAGCAGAGCTCAGGCCAGCGGGCAGCGGGGTTGCGGCGGCGCCCACAACGGGGCATGCTGGGCAGCCGGAGAAGGGGATGCGGGAGGAGGCGAGGCCTTGGCGGGGCAGGAGCGAACATGACGGGTTAACTAAGCGGTGGCACAGCTTGTAATTTCCTCCAACTAACAGTGATAAATCCCAGCCTCTCACGGTAGAGACCCAAATACATCCGGTCAAACAATGAAAAGGCCGGGATACCCAATTCGCCCGGTCAAGCACAAAAATAAACGAAACCTTGTTTAACTTAGGAGTGGCAATGGTGGGTAATTCCATCTAAAAGGAGATGTAAACTTGTCTAAAAAAGTGTTGGACCGGAAAAAACACTTCGTCCTTTATTATTATATATATTAGTATATAATATATAGATAAAGTAGGTATAGGTATAGATATGTGTTTATGTAATTGTGAGAGAAAATATATTATATATACATCAATATATACAACATGTAGTAGCGTAGAATAATATGTATATAAAACACACAATAAAAAATAATCAAACATAAAAAACCCTTAAAACCCTACCTCCTGCAGCGGCAATAGGTTGGTGCAAAACCCTGCCGCGGCAGAAAAACTTTAGTAACACGAACCGGGATTAAAGATCCTCTAGACCCGCACACGCAGTGGAGCCACGTGGGGACAATTTAGTCCCTGTTTATAGTCTCGATACGTTAGTCCCAAATTGCAATCCGAAACTAAAGCCTCTTACAAACCGGAACTAGATTCCTGTTTTCTACCAGTGATCCATGCCCTCTCGTGTTGGCGTAAACCATTGTTTCTCTTCTACCTCTGGAGGTGCCTTCTTTTCCAATCATAGGAAAAATAAAAAAATAAAATCAATGAATTACTATAGCAAGAATCTAGCATTATGGCATTAACGCAGATGAAGAGGAACCGGACAAATTTTCATGGCTAGGTGCAGATGCTTTAGGTCAGTACTCTGCGAGGGACACATCTGAATAATGCTCAAGGCAACATTCAATCAAAGCCAATTTGTAGTGCATTAGATACAGGCGCCATTAGAATAGATACATGCTCTGGATTGATCAATATACTTATCCCCGGTACAACATATTTATCCCTCTTTCGTCGTCGTCCTCCAACTTGCTGTACCAAGAAGCATCCTTCTCCTTCTCAATCATGTTATCATCTACTCTCTTATCCACCTCCGACTCGCGTTTAGC
Source organism: Avena atlantica (assembly GCA_910589765.1). NCBI lineage: Eukaryota > Viridiplantae > Streptophyta > Magnoliopsida > Poales > Poaceae > Avena > Avena atlantica. Next base: position 3,798,582 of record OU342733.1, read on the forward strand.
CTCCAAGTCCTTAAGCGCCAGTTTATCCCAAAATTCCACCTTCAAGTAGTCCAACCTTCGCATAGTAGCCTCCTCCTTCAAGTCCAACTCGCGTCGCCGTCTAGCCTCCAACTCCTTAGGCGTCAGTTCATCCCAAGAGTCGTCCTTAAAGTCCAACTTGCTTTGCATGGTAGCGTCCTTCAGGATGGTGCCCACCTGCAACCGGACATGAGCCCCCTGCAGGATCATGTCGGTGCATGTAGCATCGTCCTCCCCTTCCTTAATGATCATGCCGCGCCTAGCCTCCATCTTTTCCTCAATCATGCATCTCACCCTAGCCTCCTCTGCCATCAGCCAAGCCTCATCACGCACGCCATATAACTGCAAAATATAAATGGGGTACGTAGTGACATGTTATTTGTCCTTCTCTGCACATTAGTAATTTCATATGAATAATATTTAACTCCTGCCCTGGCAATATTGGATCTATCCTCACTGGATGCACTACGGTCATCTATCCTAATTTGCAGCATGTATATGTAGTTGGCTGTTTTCTTGAGTAACTGAATTTGATTATGTATACATACATGCTATTTAAATATTGGACAGTTGCCCGCAACAGTCAATTTAAACTTACGCAAGAAAAAGGCCAGCTTTCAAGGATAGTAAACACACCTTCTCAAACAGCTCAGCTCCATATGCATCAGCACGAGCACGACGTGATGGTGATGATCTTACAAGAAACTTGTGGGGGCGGCCATGGTTGTATCCATCATCAATGGGGTGCTTCATGTCTTCCATTTCAACTTCACACACAATGCATTCACCTTCAAAAAGAGGTAAAAATAGGTGAATAAATACATGTACACAACATTGTCATAGCTAGCTAGCATTCACGTTTGATGACTTAAGCCAGCCTTATAAACAATCTTCAACAACTGCTTTTGTCTTTCAAATGTTTGACTGTTAACTTATTATTAGTTTGTGTCTTTACGACTGCACTACTGCATGCAAAAACTACAAACTAGCAGTGCACCAACAACTTTGATAAATGAAGACTGTAGTCAAAGTAGTAGGTATAATACCATTACCATTGTGATCAGGTTTAACCACGCAGAAACAGGTGAGCACATATGCTTCGTAATCTTGACGCATACACGTGACTTCAGCAAAGTATAGATCCTTCTTGGCATTAGCTCGTTTAGTCTTCTTTTTCAGATTGTAATCCTTGTTGGCATTCGCTCCTTTAGTCTTCATTTTCAGATTGTAATCCTTGTTGGCATTAGCTCCTTTAGTCTTCATTTTCAGATTGTAATTCTTGTTGGCATTAGCTCCTTTAGTCTTCATTTTCAGATTGTAATGAGAATAAGACCTGTACATACCGTCTTTCCCATCAAAACAATCATTGTACCTCACAATATCTTTTAGTTCATATGCACGATCCTGAAGTAGTAAAAATAGATAATGTTAGTGAGCATAGCACGAATACAATGGCATTTAAGCAATATGCAACCAAAAAAGTAAAGAGAGCAAACCCCCAGAAGATTATTGTCCTCATTATGCCTATCTAGCAAAGCCTTGAGCAATTCCCATGTAGAATTGCGGGCAATGGAATCATAAGCTTCTGCTGAATGCTTCCTTGTGCCATCATGATACCAATATAGAATGTTTCGTACAGCCCTCTCCTCATCGGAAAGGCCATCCATGCATCTATGTCAGATATAAAGTATTGTATAAATGATAGTATACTTTATTTAATGGAAAGTGGAGAACATAAATAGAATAATAACCAAACTACCAAAGATTTTGGTTGATAAGTTTGAATGCAAAGTTACACGGTGACGTAAATATAGTAAAGTTGAGTGACTTTACATATTTTTCCGCTGAACAGCGTGATGTGAATCAATAGCTTCCTGGGCTTCCTCTAAAGTGTGAAATGGCCCACCACGATCAGGATATGTATGGAAAAATCCCCCCTTGTCGACTCTGACAAAATATTTTATAAGTAGACCAGTGGGCACCATTGAAAAAACAATTGAAGACGACATGGGAGCCGTGTGGAGCTTCAATGCCAAGGGATCCGGCACCTCAGACCTGAAGTGGAACACAAAAAGTATATATGATTTCGATTAGATCAGAAATAGGAGATAATAAGGTGGAACAGAAGTAATCATGCTACTTCACTTTATGCATGCATTGCAACATTTGTTCACCCGCTCCAAACACATTCGAAACCATCAGTGGTCCCTCCTTAAGCAAAAGCTCAAAAAGAATAACTGACGATTTAAAACAGAGAGAGAGGGGGGTTCATACAGTAGAGACTGCAGCAGACAGGGAGAAACGCTAGCGATGCACGCTTTGTCAATTGCTGTAGTGTCAAGCAACTTCTTCAACAAATTTGTTTCCCTATCCTCGTGCCTAAGAAAGTAAAAAAAGAGGCAAATTGTCATGCAAAAAAAGTAATCATCTGGTTTCATCAGAGTAAAATAAAAAATAAACCACATGCAAACTTAGATAAAAAATGATCTTTTCATCGAAATAACACATTGTGAACACGTTGTGAACTGTTGTTGATGTGCTTGATCTGTCAGTTGCAAAACTGGCACAAGCAAAAGAGTAAAGAAAGTTGGGATAAGTGGTTGAAAACGGACATTGGATTTATTTAGTGATTTAAGTGTGGCAATAATGTTCTGTCATTAATTAGTTCAGGGAGAAAGATCGAGTATATATATACATATATATATACATATATATATATATATATATATATATATATATATATATATTAGTGTGCAGTAGCTCATCAATGGCACAGCAGCTATATCACAAATTGAATTCATAGCCAGGCTTGGTGTTGTCAAAGTTTTTTTGTGTCCTTTGGCGGTGATGCTAAACTGTGTCAAAATGATTAACTAATTATTGCCTAGCTATGCACAGTTTAGAGAAGTGTCCATTGATGAATGATGGGAGCTAGCTACATACAGCTCTATTGTCCTGTATGTACCTGATCAAGAATCTAAGCCTGGACTACAACTTGTACTCATTCGAAAATCAAAATCCAGGTAGAGAGGGAGAGAGGTTCATACGGTGGAGAGGAAGAGGAGGCGTTAGCGATGGACGGTGGTTCCTCCTCCAGTATTGTAGCGTCGAGCAATTTGTTCAAGGGCAAGACATTTGGCTTCCTGTTCTGACGCCTGAAATAATAAAGAGGGGAATATTGTCATGTCATGTGCTAGAAATAAAAATCTGGTTTCAAGAGAGTAAAGAAATAAGAAATTAAAGGGCAAGCAACTTATTAGGTCGAAATAATCTCTTCATCTAAACAACACTCTGTGAACTAGTCTGTGTGCTAAAGAAGGGGCACACGTACGCAAGAGAGTCAAGAAAGTTGGGCTGAGTGGCTCAACACTTGAAAGTGGGCATTGAATTTAACGGAGTAGGTGCAATGTTGTATCAGATGCCAAGAAACTTGAAGAAAGCGAGCATTGGATTTATTTAGTACTCCCTCCGACCAAAATTAGTTGACTTGAGTTTTTCTAGATTCAGATGTATCTAGCCCTAAAACATGTCTAGATACGTCCAAATCTAGAGAAATCTGAGTCAACTAATTTGGGTCGAATAAGAGTAATAATTTATTTATAGGTGGCGGAGGCTTGGGCCGATCGATTGCAGTTACTTGTGGTTGGGACTTGGTAGAGGGCTCAGCCGGCCATGTCGGTGAGGAGATTCCCATATGCCGGCCGGAGTAGGTCGGGAAGACGAAACCACTAGAGATTGGGCTGGAGTTGGCGGCAGCAGGGCAGGGGACGTAATTACTAGGGTTTCGAGAATTCGTCGGTTGGGAGGGGTGTTGTTGGGTTGAAAAAAATAGCTAGGGCCGGGCGAGGTGGCGGCGTTAACGGCGGAGGAAGGAAGGAACACAGAGGAGAGGGGAGAAAGGCTTACGGCGGCGCAGGCACAAGCGACGACATGTTGATTTCCGTTGATTCTTCTTCTTTCACCCGCCGAGACACGAGACGATCGAGTGATATAAGTAGATCAGGATAAGTAGATCTGGAATCACTCGAACGAGATCCTCCGACTTTGTTTCAACTACTGCAGACGGACGTTGGTCCCTTCTCGTTCCATCGATGCGCATCGAACGGCAACAACTACAACGCGCTGGGAACGCAGGGAGACACAGCAAAGACTCGGCCCAAAGCCCATTATCCACTATCGGAAGAGAAAAATAGCGCTTTGGTTTAGGAAAAAAACTTCCTTAAATTCCCTTTCACTCGCGAACTTTTTCTCGCTCGTCGCCACCCGGTCGCCGTCCACTCGGCTGCACGGCCAGCTCCACCACCGCGGCCTCCGTGGTCATGCACGCCGTAGCAGCCTGAAAGAGCAGCACCAGATCTAGCGCGTGGACCAAGCCATGTCGTCGGCAGCGCGGAATGTTCCGGCAACACACGCTGGCCGTTCCATCCAAGAGAAGGAGCAGGAGAGCATGTAGGCATGATCGTCGCGTGTTCCCCTGCGATTCCGCTTCCCGTGTGTACGCGGCGGCGTCCTCCAAGGGTATAAGTAGGAATGGTGTCAGTCATGTCATGTGTTTGCTAGTTGCTTGAACAAGAACAAGTTCAGTTTTCATGTGTTTGATGTTGCTACTTGTACATATGTGTAGAGCTAATCAACTTATAAATTCTCCTGTGTTTACTACGAGATTATGAATAAATCAGTGTTTAACTGTTGTTCAAATAGACAGTGTGCATGTACAAATTGAGCAAGAACTGAATATTAACTGTGTTTGCCATATAAAATAAATCTGAACTGAATATTAACAGTTTGTCCAAACTGAATTAAACTAAATGGCACTCACACATGAACGAACTGAACAAATTATCACCTACCCGTAACAAAAGTGAGCTAAACAACACCCAGAACTAAACTAAATACTAAACTAAATGGCTATTATTGCCTAGAACTGATCTAAACTGAATGGCATCGAAAAACTAAGATTATTCACCACAATCCACTAAATTAAATAAATATGAGAGTAAGATTTTTTAAGCAATATGACCTCTAGATTTGTAAACTAACTATATGAACAAGATTACCGTTAATAATTGAATGAAGGTAACATTATCTTTGTAAACTTCAGATTCGTTCCCTTTGCCAGTACAAACACTATCATTTGCAACTTTGTGCTTGTGCACTACCACTTCCTACCTCTTTTATCTTGTAAAAAATTTGAATGGTCATGAGAATTGATAAACATAATGATAATATTGAAGTCACATTTTTTTGTTTAGCAACATACCTCTTTCCCGGACTGTGACGTAGGTTTGGTTTCTCTCTTTTCTCTAATCTTGTGTTTCTTATCAAGCCAACTTCTTCGTCGTTTTGAAGTTTTTGTTTAGAGCTCCTTTTTCTTTAGGCGTTGACATGGATATACTCTACGGATACCTGATATTGGTCTACCTGGTCCAGCCCAGTGAAGGCTCATACGAAGACTTGCTGCTAACGCAAAGCCCAGGGAGACTCCAGATGGCCCAAGCTCGGGAGAAGTTCGGATCCGTGGAGAACAAGGCCAAGTTATAGATAGAATTTCAAAGGGCAGAACCCTAATTTGTAACTGACTCAACCTACCACAGGGATCTGGCCTATCTATATAAAGGCCAGGAGGGCACGGCGAGGAGGCTCTCTCCCAACTCATACACACACCTCACACCATCTGTGCACCCCCTATAACCTTAAGTTCCACTATAAATCAAGAACAAATAAGCAGGAGTAGGGTTTTCCCTCCGGGGTCCTGAACCTGGTTAAGCATCATGTCCCCTTGTTGCGTGTTTGTTAACCATCTCGCGATCTCCAGCATCCTCATCTTGTCCAAAACCCAAGTCCATAAAAATGGGCATTGACGAGTCGAACCCTCGTCAATTGGCGCCGTCTGTAGGAACTGGGGACGCTGATCGTGCGATCGTGACGGTTCCATCCGGCGCGATCTTCGGTTCCTCCGCTGCGGAGAATCACCTCCTCTTCGGCGCGTTCGACTTCACCGCCCACTCTCCAGCCACACACAAAGATTTCGAGTACGTAGGAGACGGATTCGAGATGTTGTTCGGGAGATTCTGCTTCCAGGTGGGCCATATCGGCACCCTCCGCCTGCTAGAGCGGGTGTCGCCTCCATCGATCAGGCCCGCCTCATGGGCACCACCAATCGGCATCCTTGACACACCGACCCTGACGTACACTTCGGATGACAGGAGCAGTTGCAACTCTGATCTGTGTAATCCTCCCTCCGATGAAGGAACTTACGGTTCCGAATCTGAGAGATGTGGGAGCAATGACCTCCCCCATCGCTACATGTGCGCAACCATCCACGATGGTAACATCAGTGATGGCATCGACCCGCCAAATCCCCCTCCAAACCCGCAGGCCCCTAACGCTGCGAACGTAGGAAACGGACCACCCCCGCCCAATCCCAATGGGAACAGGGCATCTAACAAAGTTGAAGGCATCAAATGCGTCCATCACGAGATCAACCTCAACGACGTCGAGTGGGAAAGGGTGCGTGAAGCCGTGCGAGGCACCAATCCTCTGCCAATCGACACTCCTCACGACATGCTGATGGGTTACCACTGGCTCCTCATCGAGGAGCACAATCGTCAAATCAAGCAACAAAGATTTTTTAAGCAATATGACCTCTAGATTTGTAAACTAACTATATGAACAAGATTACCGTTAATAATTGAATGAAGGTAACATTATCTTTGTAAACATTAGATTCGTTCCCTTTTGTAAGGTTTCCAACCTTTAATAAGGTAGAGATCCCTGTGTTTACAATGCTAGTCCCTGGATCAATAGCTACCATCCACAGTTAAGATGTAATATCAAGAAACAAAGGTCATAATACAGCTTTATAACCAGGAATTAAAATAATTCATTACATCTTACATAGCTCATTTGGCTATTACATTACATTGCAGCAGAAATCTATAAGCATGGGGTCCTTCATCTTCAAAGTGCCACAGGCAGACATGTTGGTTGTAGACTTGTAATCCTATTTAACACACTCCACTAAAATCAAACAAACCTGCAACATAACAAGTTACAGCCACAAGGGTCAATACATTTGAATTGTATTGGCAAGTTTCACTACTATGTATAAATAAGTGGATCCTATCATTACATGCATATTTGGCTAAGTAGTGTTTAGGCTCATTTGCAGAAAGCAATAATGTTTATCCTATCTTTTCAAAATAGTTTTGATCTTTTGTCAAATCTTTCTGAACTCCTTGGTAAACCCCAAGTTCTTCAAGTCTCTTGTTGTCACTTTCAAGTTTTACTTTTAGAAATTGGAATGTCGAGATCTTCCATAGCTTCAGGCCTTAGTTGCTCAGTATTGTCCATAACCGGGGACACGGCTAAGTACTTAGAAGTTTGATCTTCTGCAGAAGTTGTACACTTTACCCACATGACACAATCTCATCTTGTTGCCACCAGTGGCCGCTGGATAAGTACTCACCAAGATGGAGTACTGGCAGATTGAGAATGTGACGAAGTCTTTCCATAGGGTCCTCCCAATACACAATGCTAGCTTGTCTTCAGGCACCAATGTACGGTTCCTAGTTCCCTCATTCCAGTTAACCTGAAGAGGCCAATGCATGGGTCTTCCACTATGTAGTTGACTAAGCCAGTGCCCATTTAGCATGTGGCTGCACACGGAAGCCACTGTACGAGAAACATGTTCAATCTCTAAGTCCCTGGGTGGTTTTCTTCTGGTGCACAACAAAAATAGATTGTCATATAAACATGGTTCCTATTGTTGCCACCTTGTCCAAAACTTGAGTATCCATGTCCACCCAGGTGGTTCATTGAGTACTTGTTTTATTATATAAAACACAAGTCTTTTTCAATACTTCATATAATCTCAACATGTATCTCTTCTCAAAATATATAGCAGGGCTAAGCTTATTACAACTACATTGTTTTCACTAAGGAATATATAAGGGTATCCTATTAGAATTTAGCATAGCAAAATATAGTAGTCCTTATCATGCATGTTTCAAAATCCACTAAGTGTAATGAAAATAGTAGGACATTGGATGATAGTGTCACTTGCCTTTTTGGTAGGGAATGTTGGTTCACTTCTTGATCTTGCTAATATCACACTCTTCTAACTTCACTACAAATCAATCAAGCAAACATAGATTCAGCTAGCATTCCAACCAATAATCAAACAATTTAACACACATAAAATAATAGAAACAAAGTCATGCATGCAAGCATGCAAAAGATAGTTTTATTTGCAAAGGTGGTTTCTACTAGGCTCTAAACATTGTAAGGTTCAAAGTGGTCATTTTCTAAAGTGGTAAAACCATTTGCAAAAGGGTTTTATCTATAAACCATTTTTAAATCAAATCATTATTTCATGTGGTGGAAAATGTTTTTAGCAAAGCAATAATTTTATATTGTTCACCAAATAAGTTGTTTATTCACAAAACTTGGTGTTTAGGGTCATTAGGTTTGAATCAAAACATTTTCCCAAAGGTTTTACTCAAAAATCATTTCCATAACAAAATCAATATTTTTATTTGACTAGAAATGAGTTAATTCAAGTATCTATTCCTAAACTTAACAAAATACATTTTTAAATCCATGAGTTGGTTCCTAGGGTCAGTAGGTTCAAAACAAACCAATTTGCAAAGATTTCAACCTCAAAAACATTTTGGAATAATTTTTATATCCTAAACAAGAACACACAAGTTTCTGCAAAAACAAACATTTTAAAAGAAGCTTTTTACTAAACAAATGGCATGGTTGGCTAGGGCTTGTTTTTCTGAATCCATTGATATAAAATTTGCAAATTTTGGACGTGTGGATCAAAACTTATGCAATTTACAAGTTTGTATCTAAATCAGATTCAAATTCCTATTTTAAAACAATCTAGTGCCACGCGGCGTGTTACTACTGGCCGGTACCGGTTCGCACGGATCGGCCTCTGTGAGGCGCTGGATTTAAACAGATCGCGCGGCTCAGATGCGCTCATACCCTTTCGCTCAGGTTCTAATCTTAGCCACAGGATCGAGATCCAACGGGCTCAGCTGCCTTGACCAAGTACTGGCGGCGCTGCGCGGCGGCTGGCGGCGGCTGGCGGCGGCGACGCTCAAACGGTGGTGTCGCGGTGATTCTAGGAAGCGAGGGAAGAAACGGGGGTGCTCACCGTGCTTGAGGAGGTGTGGAGAAGCTCGAGGTGGCGTTGGCTTGGCGAGGGGCGCGCTGGAGCGGAGGGGATTGCTCGCCGGAGACGATGGCGGCGTCAGGCGGTTCTGGAGGTCGTCGAGGGCGACGCTGCGGTTCACCCCGAGGAAAAACAAGGGCACGGTTAGACGCGTACAGTCCTGGGGTTCACGTGAGCATGATTGAGAGGGCTCAGGGCGGTCTGGCTTACCAGGGGGAGGTCGCCGGAGAAGGGGCAGACGCGGCGGCGCTCAGATGAAGACGAAGTCGAGCTTACAGAGCGTGCTGGAGCGAATGGAGCACACGGGGAGATGCGCCAGGAGGTGGGGATCACGGTTGTGTGCTCGGGGAGGCAAGGGGCGGTGTCTACTGGCCGGAATCGATGGGGAACCTCGCCGGAGACGATGGTGTTCTGAGAGGAAATTAGGGCAGCCTGATGGCTCCGGTGGTGCGGTGTCTGGGGGGAAAGAGAGAGGAGAGAGGGGTGATTTAACGGGCATAGTCACTGCGAGGAGTTAAGGCTGTCTTCAATGCGTATTCATCGCCGGCGTTTCTTGACTGCAACGGCAGGGCGGGGTTTGGGGGTTAAAGACGACGGTGAGGTGGCAGTGGGGCATGCCTGTCAGCGAGGAAAAGAGAGAGGGGGAGGGTCCACTCGTCTGTGACTGCGCGGGTGCGAGATTGAGTGAAAGAAAACGATTCGCTGGGAAAGGAAAGTTGGGCTACGAGTGGGCTGCTGGGCCTGCTTAGTGGGTTGAGTCCTTTAACATTTTTTTTGTACTGAATCTTTTTCCTTTTCTATTTGATTTTCCTGTTTTGAACTTCAAACATCCAAATGATTTCAAAACTTTGCCAAACTTTGTATTGATTTCAGTTCTGTTAATCAACATAATTCAAATTCGAAAACAAAATAATATTTTTATGCTTTTAGGATCTATTTAATAATTAAATAAAATAGACCTTAGTTATTAAATCAAATAGGATTTGCTTTATTTTAAAACTCTATTTGAAATTAAAATTTGTACCAAAACCATTCAGTAGGTTTTTTTTGAAAATATAAAGCACTTGGAAAACTTATTTAAAATAAATTAATAAGTTTTAGTGTTTATTTAAAATGGGAAAACCTTTACTTTAATAAAATTGGGTATTAATAAACCCTCATTATTTACTCAAATAGACCTTTATTCTTTTAATCAAAACAAAATATTTTATTTCAAAGAGCTTGGCCAAGGTTTAATTTGGCTTTATAAAATAGTCCTTAATTGTATTTCTACCTTTGCTTTGAAAACCAAATCTTTTTATTAAAAGATCCAAAATAGTGATTCCAAATATTTAAATCTTTCTTTATTAATTGTTTATTTTTTTTAAATCCTTTTAGGGTTTGTTTGATCAAAATAGGTTTGAAGGTTTCCAATTGGAATCAAAAAGTTTCTTCTCACCCTGAAAATCAACAAAGTTTTATTTTATTCATTTATTTTCACATAACAAGATTTGGAAAATCTTGGGATGTGACACCTTTGCCAGTACAAACACTATCATTTGCAACTTTTGCTTATGCACTACCACTTCCTACCTCTTTTATCTTGTAAAAAATTTGAATGGTCATGAGAATTGATAAACATATTGATAATACTGAAGTCACATTTTTTGCTTAGCAACATACCTCTTTCCCGGACTGTGACGTAGGTTTGGTTTCTCTCCTTTTTCTAATCTTGTGTTCCTTATCAAGCCAACTTCTTCGTCGTTTTGAAGTTTTTGTTTAGAGCTCCTTTTTATTTAGGCATTGACATGGATATACTCTACGGATACCTGATATTGGTCTACCTGGTCCAGTCCAGTGAAGGCCCATACAAAGATTTGCTGCTAACGCAAAGCCCAGTGAGACTCCAGATGGCCCAAGCTCGGGAGAAGTTCGGATCCATGGAGAACACGGCCAAGTTATAGATAGAATTTCAAAGGGCAGAACCCTAATTTGTAACTGACTCAACCTACCACAGGGATCTGGCCTATCTATATAAAGGCCAGGAGGGCACGGCGAGGAGGCTCTCTCCCAACTCATACACACACCTCACACCAGATTGCATCTGTGCACCCCCTGTAACCTTCAGTTCCACTATCAATCAAGAACAGATAAGTAGGAGTAGGGTTTCCCCCCCCCCCCCGAGGTCCTGAACCTTGTTAAACATCGTATCCCCTTGTTGCGTGTTTGTTAACCGTCTCGCGATCTCCAGCATCCCCATCTTCTCCAAAACCCAAGTCCATAAAAATGTGCATTGACGAGTCGAACCCTCGTCAATTGGTGTCGTCTGTAGGAACTGGGGATGATGATCGTGCGATCGTGACGATTCCATCCGGCGCGATCTTCGGTTCCTCCGTTGCGGAGAATCACCTCATCTTCGGCGCCTTTGACTTCACCTCCCACTCTCCAGCCACACACAAAGATTTCGAGTACGTAGGAGACGGATTCGAGATGTTGTTCGGGAGATTCTGCTTCCAGGTGGGCCAGATCGGCACCCTCCGCCTGCTAGAGTGGATGGAGCCTTCATCGATTAGGCCCGCCTCATGGGCACCACCAATCGGCATCCTTAACACACCGACCCTGACGTACACTTCGGATGACAGAAGCAGCTGCAACTCTGATCTATGTGATTCTCCCTCCGATGAAGGAACTTACTGTTCCAAATCTGAGAGATGTGGGAGCAATGACCTCCCCCATCGCTACATGTGCGCAGCCATCCACGATGGTAACATCAGTGATGGCATCGACCCGCCAAATCCCCCTCCAAACCCGCAGGCCCCTAACGCTGCGAACGGAGGAAACGGACCACCCCTGCCCAATCCCAATGGGAACAGGGCATCTAACAAAGTTGAAGGCCTCAAACACGTCCGTCACGAGATCAACCTCAACGACGCCGAGTGGGAAAGGGTGCGTGAAGCCGTGCGAGGCACCAATCCTCTACCAATCGACACCCCTCACGACATGCTAATGGGTTACCACTTGCTCCTCATCGAGGAGCACAATTGTCAAATCAAGCAACAAGACGAGCTCGAGCGGTGCAAGCGGGCAGCAGATGAGTCCATCATGCGGCGAGCTACGCTCTCCTCTGCTTGTGGGTCATCCTCAAAAGGCTATGACAGCCGGAAGTATCGCTCTCGCCTGGAGCGCATGGATCCTGCCGAACGACGCGAGGTGACCAAGGCACTCGACATGTCCTTCATGACGATGGACTCGCATGGCAATATCATGCCCAAAATGCTGCAGGCCGCTGTGATGGCGGCCACCACCTACTTGGCATCAAACCCGCCGCCGGAGGGAGACCCACGGTACGTAATCCACAAATCTGCGATGGCAGGTCTTGGAATCGTCGGAGCTGTGCTCCACAACGAGGTAGCCGCAGAGCCGAAGAAAAAGGTCATGGTAAAGTTCACCTGAAGCCACACACACCCTCATCTGATGAGGAAGAGCATGACCTGCCATGGCGCCCTCGCAGCCCACAGCGTAGGAGAAGCAACTACGACAATCGTAGAGAGCTCGCGCAACGCAAGATTGATAAGTCACGCGCAAAGAGCGCGTGCTCCACGGAGTCCGAGGACGAGGGCATGAATCTGTGCGGTGCCAGGTGCGTCAGCAGAGCCGTGCGGCAATCGCGTATGCCCAAGGGCTTCAAACTCCCTTCGCACAACCCGATATTCGATGGCACGCAAGAGCCGAAGATCTGGCTCGACGATCACTTGTCGTCAGTCAAATTCCATGGCGGGAGTAAAAACACAGCCATGCAATGTCTTCAGATGCAGCTAACGGGAGCAGCTAGAGCCTGGATCAACAGCCTCCCTTCCAGATACATCCGCATTTGGGAAGAGCTAGCATACTGCTTCATCCGCAACTTCAAAGGCACTAGCAAGAGAACGCCTTCAATCGAGGATCTACGCGCCTATTGCTAGCGGTACAACAAGTCTATTCGCTCATACATACTGCGCTGGTCCATCATAAGAAGCTCCACCGCGAACATCTCGGAGGAAAGGGCAATATATGCCTTCAACGACGGTGTAAGGCGCTGTGAATTCAAAGAGGAGCTCGGGCGCGTCAAGCCCAAAACCATCAATCACTTGATGGACATCGCCAACCGCTGGGCCGATGGCGAAGATGCCATCAACCGAAAACATTCTGATGATGAGGAAGACTTTGGTTGCATATGCGACCGCCGAGGAAAAATAAGAATGCGCGCCTATGACGACCGCAAAGAAGTCGATATGTTTGCGGCTGGCTACGCCGACCGCCGTGATGACAGAAACCGCAACATCGGGTACCACAGCTCCAACTACCGCAACGGTGGAAGGCCAACACAAACATGGTAGCGCCGCAACCGCGACGATGAGCCATCCGCATTCAAAAAATGGTCGGGTCCCTGCATCTTCCACTTCTACATTGACAAGTAGGATGGCAAAAGAAAGGCCAGCCACATTCTCAAGGACTGCAGGGAGTTCTAGAAACTCCATGAGGGCTTCGCCCAGATACGCTGTTAGGCAATAAATACAGGATTCACCACTGCCCTAGGAGCCGTCGCACCTTGATACGTCGTAAATGTATCTATAAACTTTGATGTTCTAGGTTTGTTTAGTATCCACTTTTCTATGCTTTGCCTACACTTTGAGTTATTTTTATACATTTTCTCAGACCAACCTATTAACAAGATGCCATAGTGCCAGTTGCCTGTTTTCTGCTGTTTTTGGTTTTAGAAAATTTAGTAAGGAAATATTCTCGGAGATGGACGGAACAAAAGCCAAAGTCAATATTTCACGACTATGCGGATCCCGCTATATATGTAGCCTAGAGGTGTCGGACACGACATTCCATGGCATCATCTCAGGGAAGGGAATGTACCCCCTGGGAAAAATATGGCTCGACGCTATCTTCGGCTCACCTAGCAACTTCACGCGCGAGCGGCTCGAGTTCGAGGTGGTGTACTGGCCCTCACAATACCACGCCATCCTTAGGCGAGTGGCATTCGCAAGATTCCTAGCAGTGCCACACTACGCATACCTCTTGCTGAAGATGCCAGGACCTAACGGTGTCATCATCATCCTAGGAAGCTTCACCAAGTCGAATAGTTGCGAGATGGACTTCAACAGAATCTCCCAGTCGTTCGGCATGCAGGAGGAGCTCGCGAGGCTAAAGGAGGTCACAGACAACGGTCTGCCCCCAGTCACCAGGAAAAACGCACCTAACGTGTTTTTCGACTCCGCAGTCAACAAAAAAGGTGCAGGTCCACCCTATAGACCCCTCCAAAACGGATCTGGTCGCCAACGACCTGGGGATCGCATAGCAACTCGCACTCGTCGAATTCCTCCGTGAGCGCTGAGAAATTTTTGCCTGGTGTCCTGCTGACATGCTAGGAGTTCCCATGGAATTCGCGGAGAACACACTCAATGTGTTTCCGGATGCAAGGCCGGTCAAACAGTCGATGTCTCGACTGTCCGAGCAAAGAGCTGAAGCAGTTGGTATCGAAGTCAACAGACTCCTCGATGCCAACTGTATAAGAGAGATAAAGGAAAGAACCTGGGTAGCTAAATGATGGCTGTGAAATATAGCCATCCACGTGTAACACCCTCAGAATCGGACCTATGCAAGTTTGAGCAAAATTCGCCAAACCCGCATAGAAACGATTCAAAGGTGCCCACCAGGCACTTTCGTGCGGGTGAAAAACGAAGTAATAACATTACACAACAGTCCTCGATGGGACCCACAGAACAGATATATATAACAGCGACTCAATGAGTCAAGAATACAGATATACGGTACAAAGATCCAAATCACCTTTAAAACGATAGAGCGTCCAGCTACGGACAAGATGCAAATGGGGCTAAGAGCCCTGAAGAATAACCAATGGCGTCCATAACCCTGCCCAGGCCAAGCCGGAAGGGTAACCCTGCTAACGACGTCGATCTCAAACCTGCTTAAACAAAAGGGGTGCCGACAAAGGCAGAGGAAAAAGAAGGAGCGTCAGTACTGAGGCCAGTACACGGCGAGGCTAGAGTTCGGCGGTCCTCGCCTACATAGGTATGGTGGACTGAAGCGGCAGCGGCAGCATGCACTAAACCACCTATAGAGACTCGATACAACTGGCAGTTATCAGAGAGGGGTAAGAATGACCTATGCGGATCCAACCTGATACTATCACCACACAAACCCATCCTGGCGTTTCCCCCTCGAGACCAATCGAGGAAGTCAACCGAGGAACTCACACAGTTGGCAATTTTATTTATTCGGTTATCATTGCAGCAATTACTAGTCAGGTATAGATAATTGTCCTGATAAAATAAGCAGTGGGCCCTTTTAGTTCTTCATTCCGTTGTAGTTGCAACAATTACTAATCAGATACAGATAGCATGAGAAAACCCGAAACCCAGCAGTTGTTGGTACTTTTATTCAGCCAATTCGTTGTAGTTGCAATACTTACTAGTCAGGTACAAGGGTCGCAAGCGACAATCCAATCGAGCAATGGTGGGCAGTATTAATTAGCCATTCCATTATAGTGAAGCTGATTACTAGTCATTATAAAGTCAAATTTATAGCAATAAACTTTAGTTATGCTTGTCTATGATCGAGATACTGTGCTCCAAGTCGTCCATATCCGCGGACACGGCTTTCAGAAAGTTTTACCCGGCCGGGGTGCACCAATATCAACACACGCTCGATCAACCTCGGAAAAACCAAATCAAAACCCAACGAGGCTTTCACGACTGAACAATCACAGGATTCAGAATTATTTCAGGGGGCCACCCCTTGGAGTACACCCGCAAAGAAGTAAGCAAGCTCCGAGACGGACTCAAGGTTTGGGTAGACGGCTGTGAACGACTGGGAACCCGAAAGTGTGGCTGGGCTTGTCGACACCGCGGAATCGTGTCCCGATCCTAAACAGTACAGTGTGCTCCTCGCACAATTTAAATACAGAAAGTAGCATGGCATAAGTACAGGATCGTAAATAAAACCTCAAACTAGTTTGTGGCCCCAAGAAATAAGACTGAATCAAGCTCTCGCTCAGGGGGGTCCCATATACCTCCCGGATGTGGATAGCGCGATAAATCAAGGAACAGGTATCAAGTACTCGGGGTCTTACGGGACACAAGTGGGCGTTCGGAAACCAAATATTATCTATCACCGACCGATGCCTCTGCTTATTTCAATTTTAGTTGTTAAACAGAAATTAAAGTGAACAATAAGTAAAACTACGATCATCTCCATCATCAACATGCGGCAATACATCAACAACTGTGGCATTTGACAACACGCGACAACACTTGAGCAAGCGACTACGACGCGCAAGTCCAACTATCTACCAAACAACCGGTAATAGGATGTGTCCAAGGCAATATATGGCTGCAAGGGATATCACGGGTACGGAAACTAGAGCATCGCAACACAGATAGCAATTGATGGGGATACGCCTACTGGGGTATACTCAGCGGGACGTTTCCGACTGGCCCAAGGGCTGGCGAGTGGGCCTGCATAACGGCGAGTGGATCAAAGCCCAGCGAGGTATCAGGCGACTGGAAGTTGAAGGCCCAGGCGAGCAGATAGGCCCAGTCGGACTAGGTTAAATGATTACCGAAGTTGTAACCAAATCGGTTGAGATATGTAAACCCTAGGGGAGGTGAGCTTATATAAACCTCCCTATGGGGTGAGTAGACACACGTTCCCTCATACACCCAAGCAACTCGCCGCCTAGTCGCCGAGTTCGCCCATTGTAAACACCTCCATAATACAATCTAGCAGGAGTAGGTCTTTACCCTCCGGGGGACCGAACCTGGGTAAAACCCTGTGTCTTTGCCCTCATCTCGCACCGCAGATGGCTGGCCGCCCTTGCCCCTCGTTCTACTACTCGCTGCCGATTGCAGCATCTGCCGTGGTCATTCCCACGACAGTGGCGCCCACCGTGGGGCCTGGCCGATCTGGCCGGTGTTCTGCGGCGAGATCCAATCTGCCCATCAACGAGACGGTCGCCACCGGCCGCATGATAGCGATCGGCGAGATGCTCCAGATCTTGCCGAGCAGCTACGTCCCGGCGGCGCGACCCGTCACACGCAGCGTGATCCTGCCAGTCGGCACGATCAGCCTCTTCGTCGGCCTCACCGACGTCATCGCCTCGGAGGACTCGGCTCGCATCCGCGAGTCGCCACCACGCGATCGGCTCTCCGAGAGCCAGATCCGCACGATCCACCGCCTCGCCTCCGAGTATAACTCGGCCCACAGCAACGTGGCCGAGAACTCAGCGGCCGCAGAAGACGCGGCCCTCACCGACGACGCCGACTCGGCGACCCCGGCGTCACTCGCCGGATCCATCACCGCGGCCTCATCCGCGGGCTCCATCGTCCAGGTCTCCAACGCGGGAGATTTCGAGGACCCCTCCATCCTCGGGATCTTCGAATTCGACTCCGGGTCGGAAAATTCCGCCGACCTCCACGACGGAGCCAGTCGCCATGCCGCGACCTACATGGCCACCGGCACCGATCCGCCGGAGGACCCTTTCTCCACCCCGATCCCTCCTAACGCCACGGCGACGGAGGTCGAGGAACTCCGCCTGAAGTTGGCGGAGGCAGTACGCAAAGAGCAGGCCGAGCGCGAAAAATTCCGCCTCGAGCAGGTGACAGAGCAGGAACTGTCACGCTACCACCAGCAGCGGATCAGGTCACGCCTGAACCCCACCGTTCAGGGGCGCGCCCTGAACTTCGACGACGAAAACGACCCGGCGCGCATAGCCGAGCGCGCGATCTGCGAGAACGCGCCACCAGGAGGAAGCAACCGCCCCCCGCCAGGATCGACGGCGATGGGTGCCCCACCACCACCCAACCGCACCCCTCCCAGGGACCAGCCGCGGATAGTCGTCTCCTCACGGGAGCGAGA
This sequence comes from Avena atlantica, assembly GCA_910589765.1. Classification (NCBI taxonomy): domain Eukaryota; kingdom Viridiplantae; phylum Streptophyta; class Magnoliopsida; order Poales; family Poaceae; genus Avena; species Avena atlantica. The sequence goes on from OU342733.1 coordinate 3,816,685, forward strand.
CGCTAACGGCCTCCCACTGTTCTCCACCCCGATGGACAACCTCGTGGCAGGCCGAGCAGCAGCCGATAGCATCACGGCCACCGGCGACGGCGCCTTACAAATCCAGTACGTCAGGGCCCTACTCGCGAAGGCCGTGGAACAGCAAAGAGCAGGCGCCGACTCGCAAGGGCGAGTATACTCGCGCTCCTCGGGAAGCAGGGCGGCCTCAAGCGGCCGTCCAGCGGTGGCAAACACCCTCAATTGCCCGCCACCAGAGCCACTGCAGCTCCAACGCCGACCCGCGAATGCGGCACTCTCCACCAACGATCCCAGGCCAGCGACCAACTTCGTCGCCGCTAACGGAGAACCAATCGACGCCCGCACTCACATCATCAACAACCAAAACTGGCGCGCACGCCAGCCCGACGACTTGCGGCACACCCTAACTACTCGCCGCGATGGCGAGCCTATGGGGTCGCTCAGTCGACTAGGGCCTAAGTGCTTCGGACCAATGATCCGAGGCGAAAAGTACCCACCAAACTTCAAGGTGCCAAAGGAGATCGAAAAATACGACTCCTCGTACGACCCCGCGGTCTGGCTCGACACATACCTCATGGCAATGGGGATCGCGGGTCACACTGACCTACTCGCCGCCCGTTACCTCCCACTGATGATGGAGGGGACGTGCATGCAATGGATCAACACACTCCCCCAGGACAGTATCGACTCCTGGGAGGAAATGCGAGACGCCTTCGTCAGGCACTTCGAGTGCTCTTACACTCGCGCCACCACCATCGAGGATCTGGAGCGATGCGTCCAGGGACCCCGCGAGTCGACCCGCAACTGGGTCCAACGGTGGCAAGAGCTCTGGTACAACGCGGTTGGCATCCACCCGGACACCGCGATCCATTGCTTCAAGACCTCGTGCCGCTAGGAGCCTCTAGTCGCCAAGCTCAAGCGACACGCCCGCACGCTCGACAACATCCCCGACCTCCTCGAGATCGCCAAACGGTACGCCGAGGAGGATCCCAACCAAGACGTCGACGACGAGTCCGGAGGGCAACGCCGCACGGGCGGCAACGACGGTGGCCGCCGAACCGACCTACGCTACAGCGGCACTCGCCTCACAGGCAAGCGCCGCAACGACGGGCGAGTCGACTTCGTCGCCAACGCTGGGCACGGACAACGCGACCCCAAGAGCTACCGCCGTGACGGAGGGCAACGACGCGATGGCGGGAACTACAAGAACAAGCCAAGGTTCGATCCCGCGGCCCTCCTTAACCAACCATGTGCGTTTCACAGCAGGGAAGGAAAGCCCGCCACGCACACCACCGCCGACTGCCACACCCTCAGGGAGATCGAGAAGGCACGGCACGCGCGGGAAGATACCGACAACGACCCGCCAAATGGCGGAAAATTCGGCAAAGTAGCCGGCTCGCTCCATACCTTCACAGGCTTCAACACGAAGCGCGAGAAGAAGGTCATTGCCCGCGCCGTCGCCGTCAACGCGGTGGCCCAAACAGACGTCCCCCAGTTCCTCAACTGGTCGGAACAGCCCATCACCTGGAGCCGGCAAGACCACTCGCCACGCATCGAGTACCCAGGACGAGTCGCCTTGGTGGTCAAGCCCAAGGTTGGCGACTACTGGCTCCCCAAGACACTGATGGACGGCGGCAGCTCCATCAACATCCTCTACCTCGACACCTTCAGGCGGCTGCGGCTCCCGCAGTCGATGATCGAGACCACCCACACCACGTTCCACGGCATCGTCCCCGGTCGGAAGGCGTACCCGATCGGCAAGGTCACGCTACCCGTCACCTTCGGTACTCCAGTGAACTTCCGCACCGAGCGGATCGTCTTCGAGCTGGTGCCATTCGACAGCCCTTACCACTGCGTCCTAGGGCGCCAGGCGTTCGCCAAATTCATGGCGGCGCCCCACTACGCGTACAACGCGATGAAGCTCCCCGGGCCATGCGGAGTCATCACCATCAACGGCGACCCCGACATGGCCGCCGAATGCGAGGCCAAAGGAGCCGAACTCGCCGACGCCGTCATCGCGGCAGAAACTAATCACGCCGACGAGCTCGCCAAATACGCGAGCGGGGTTAACAACGACGACCCCACAATACTCAAGAAGCCAAACTCAGAGGGCGCAAACACCTCAACCTTCGAGGCTACGACGCACACTCGCACCGTTGAGCTGGTCCCAGGCGACTCCAGCCAGACGGTGACGATCGGGACAGGCATGAGCCCAGCATAGGAAGGCGCGCTCATCGAGTTCCTCCGTGAGAACAGGGACATCTTCGCATGGAAACCCTCCGACATGCCTGGTGTCCCTAGGGAGCTCGCTGAGCACAAATTAAACGCCGACCCCAAAGTGCGACCAGTCAAGCAGTCGCTACGGCCCTTCAACGAAGAACGCCGTCGGGCAATCGCCGAGGAAGTGCAGCGTCTACTCGCTGCCGGCTTCATCCGGCCAATTAAATACTCCAAGTGGCTGGCAAACCCAGTCCTGGTCGAGAAGAAGAACGGGACCTGGAGAATGTGTATCGACTACACAAACCTGAACAGCGCCTGCCCAAAGGAGCAGTTCGTCCTCCCGCGGATCGATCAGATAATCGATTCCACCGCGGGTTCGGAGTCGCTGTGTTTCCTCGACGCCTACTCTGGGTATAACCAGATCAAAATGGCTGTCGAGGACGAGGAGAAGACGGCGTTCATCACGCCATTCGGAGCCTTCTGCTACACCGCCATGACCTTCGGCCTCAAGAACGCCGGAGCAACCTACCAGCGGTGCATGCAAGAATGCCTCGCGAGCCAAATTGGCCGCAACATCCACGTCTACATCGACGACGTGGTCGTGAAATCCGCTCGCCAAGGCGACCTACTCGCCGACCTAGCAGAGACCTTCGCCAATCTGCGAAGGTACAAGATAAAGCTCAATCCAAACAAGTGCACCTTCGGTGTACCCGCCGGGCAACTACTGGGATACGTCGTCTCCAAACGAGGGATCGAGGCAAACCCAACGAAGATCGACACGATCGCCCGGCTCGGCAAACCCGAGTGCCTGCGCGACGTCCAGAAGCTGGCCGGGCGAGTAGCGGCTCTCAGTCGTTTCATTCCCCGCCTGGGCGAAAAGGCGATGCCCCTATACCGCCTGATGCGCAAGAACCCCACCTTCCAGTGGGACAAGGAGGCGGACGAGGCGCTCCGCGACCTCAAAAAGGTGCTACTCGCCGCACCACTACTCGCCGCACCAGCTGCCAAAGAGCCCATGCTGGTTTACGTCGCGGCGTCCGAGCGCGTCGTCAGCGCTGTAATGGTCGTCGAACGACCAGAGGAAGGAAAGGAGCGCCCGGTCCAGCGGCCGGTGTACTATATCAGCGAGGTCCTCACCGAGTCGCGCCAGCGATACCCACAGTACCAAAAACTGGTATACGCGGTCTTCAGGGCTCAGCGGCGCCTGCCGCACTACTTCCAGGAGCACCCGATCACGGTCGTCTCCTCAGCACCACTACAAGATATCATCCGCAATCGCGAGGCGACCGGGCGGGTCGCCAAGTGGGCCGTCGAGATCGGCGTCCACAACATTAAATACGAGCCACGAAGGGCGATTAAGTCGCAGGCACTGGCAGACTTCCTCGCCGACTGGGAGGAGGCCCAGCAGCCAGAGAAGCCGCCGTACCTCCATTACTGGAGCCTGCACTTCGACGGGTCCAAGAACGCGGACGGCGCAGGAGCGGGGATAGTGCTGACCTCACCAAAAGGCGACAAGCTCCGCTACATCCTCCGCCTCGAATTCACGCCCTGCACCAACAACATGGCTGAATACGAGGCCCTACTCCACGGCATGCGAGCCGCAAAGGAGATGAGTGTCAATCGCCTTCGATGCTACGGAGACTCCGACCTCGTTGCGGGGCAAGTTGCCGGCACCTGCGACGCCGTCTCCCCCACCATGGCAGCGTACCGCCAAGAGGTGGACAAGGTGGGCGGCCACTTCACCGGCTACTCTGTCGAGTGGATCGACAGGAGGAAAAACGAGGAGGCCGACGCCCTCTCTCGCATTGGGTCGGCTCGACTCGCACCACCGGCCGGCGTGTTCCTCGACACAATCTTCACGCCATCAGTCTCTCTCCCGAAGGAGATCGACATCGGAGTCCCGCTCCAACCAGAGGCAGCCTTGGTCGCACTCATCACCGAGCCAGACGATTGGACCAAGCCCTACATCGCCTACCTGGAAACTGGCACCCTGCCAGCAGACGAAACAAATGCTCGAATGATCGCTCGCCGATGCAAGTCTTACACCATCATCGACGGCGAGCTACACAAGCGCAGCGTCACCGACGTGTTCCAACGTTGCGTCCAACCGGCTGAAGGACGCAAAATCCTCCACGACATCCACTCAGGCGACTGCGGCCACCACGCCGCCGCTCGCTCCCTGGTCGCCAAGGCTATGCGACACGGCTTCTACTGGCCCACCGCGCACGCCGACGCTGTCGACATCGTCCAGCGATGTGCCGGGTGCCAGAAGTACGCCAATCAGACGCATGTACCAAGCTCGGCGCTCAAAACAATCCCCATCACCTGGCCATTCGCTGTGTGGGGCATGGACTGTAGGGGTTCGTAGCATGGAAAACAAAAATTTTCTATCGCATACAAACAAACAAGCCAAGATCTATCTACTAGATTGTAGCAACGAGTCGATGGAATAACTTACCCTCGAAGATTCCAAAGCGGTTAACGAGAGCAGATTCTCGTGGGTGATGTAGTCGTACACTTCCGATCTCAAGATCGCGTAGACGATCCTTCTGGCGCCACGTTCCGGCAGCGCTTCCGCAGTCGGTCACACGTTCGGTACTCGACGAAGACCTTCCTCTCCCTTGTTCCAGCAGGCAGCGGAGGTTGTAGCACTCTCCTCGCGATTCCGGCAGCACAACGGCGTGGTACCGGAAGTAGAGGGGAGATCCCGCAGGGCTTCGCCTTAAGCCGGTGCGAGTATGGTGGAGTATGAGAGAGGCTATTAGTGGTCTAGTAATTAGACACACCAATTAGAAGGCTCTAAACCAATTAGAAGGCTCTAAACCGCTGGCTAAAGCAATTAGAAGCTCTAAACCAAAACGGCTCTAAACCGGAGATTTAGAGGTAGAAAGTTGTGTGTGTCTAGGAGGAGCCCTGCCCCTCCTTTTATGGGAGGGGGGTCTTGGCGCGCCAGGGGAGGGAGGGAGTCCCTCCCCAACTCGGCCTTGGGCTGGGCGCCGGCCTGGAGGAGTCCTACTCCTCCTCCAGGTTGATTCCAACTCCTCTTGCTTGTTTCCCACAGTTTCTTGTTTTGGCAGTTTGACTTTCAAACTGGACATTTGACTTTTCTGTTTTAGGATTCAATTTAATCCTTTATTTGGGACAGCAAGAACACTTAGTACATGATGCAATCATTCCAATATGTAATGACACATTCATGTACCCCTCCCCCCCCCCCGGAGTGCCGGACAATCCGGAACCTTCTAGAACATTCCCGATGAAACACCGGAATCATTCCGCAACTCCGAAACGGGACTTTCCTTATATGAATCTTATTCTCCGGACCATTCCGGATCACCTCGTGATATCCCGGATCCCATCCGAGACTCCGAACAACATTCGGTCTCTTTCTCATAATACCATAACTACTCAAACAACGTCGAATCCTTAAGTGTGTCTCCCTACGGTTCGTGAATTATGCGGACATGATCGAGACACTTCTCCGAACAATAACCAATAGAGGAATCTGGAAATTCATATGGCTCCCACATATTTCTACGATTACTTTGCGATCGAATGAACCACCTACATACGATACCAATTTCCCTTTGTCTCACGATATGTTACTTATCCGAGGTTATGATCGTCGGTATCTCTGCATACCTAGTTCAACCTCGTTACCGATAAGTACTCTTTTCTCGTTCCCGTGATATGTGATCCCTTGTGAGCCAGTCACATGCTTGCAAGCTAATTGGATGACATTACACCGAGAGGGCCCAGAGTATATCTATCCGTCATATGGATGGACAAATCCCACTCTTGATCCATGTGTCTCAACCAATACTTTCCGAACACTCAATGCCATCTTTATAGCCACCCAGTTACGGTGTGGTGTTTGATGTCATCAAAGCATCCATCCGGTAAAGGTGATATGCATAATCTCATGGTCTAAGGAATTAGGTTACTATGTATCAGAAAGCATATAGCAATTGAACTATTGAAATGACTTGATCTTTATGCTACGCTTATCTATAGGAGTATGTCCATCACATCATTCTCCTAATGATATGATCCTGTTGTTAATAACATCTCCATGTTCATGATCAGGAAACCATGATCATATATTAACCAACAAGCTAGTTTAACAAGAGGCTTTACTAGGGACTCTTATTTTAGTTTACAAATCACACAAGTATTAATGTTTCCGGTTAATACAATTATAGCATGGTATGTAAACATTTATCATAAGTATGAAGATATGATAATAACCCACTTTATTATTGCCTCTTGGGCATATCTCCAACAGTCTCCCACTTGCACTAGAGTCAATAATCTAGTTTCAAACCTTTGTGCATTCAACACCTATGGCTTTCCGGTGTTGTATGTACACGATTGCTAGTGGTCAACTGATCTCCGGATCTGACACTTCCAGGTCCGTGTGTAATTGCATGTCTTTGCGTCTCTACGCATCACTCATTCTCTAATGAGATGGCTTTGTATAAATTTGGTCTTTCGGTGTGACCTTTAGCTCTTTGGGGTTAAAACATGTTGATAATATTGTCGCACAATATATCTTCATAGTATTATCCCACTGTGAACTACACCTAGTTTGATAACAAACTACTTGACACAAATGCCCTCTTTTGCTGCTAAAATAGCAGTCATATACTTAGCCTTTTGTTGTAGTATCTGTCACAATGTCTTAACTTTGGAACTCATCCAAATCCATTATGGAACTCACTTTCCATTATATTGTGCCACCCTTAGTTTAGATTGAGATAAACTTAATTTGTACTTTGTGACCAAGCTAGTATCAATGTAGTACTTTTACAATGAACTAACCATCTATTTGTCCCTTCTACAAACAATATATTCTTAGTTCTTCCAAAAGATCATAAGAATATCCTTACTATTGTCCAATGATCATCTTACGAATCATTCTGGTATATGCTCACAACATTTAGAGCATAGGACATATCTGGATTTGTACATATCACAGCATGATTGATATAAATACTCTTTGTGATCAAGTATCAATCTATACTTGAATTTTGTTTCACTTGCCAAATGTCAATACACTTGAATATATCATCAACATTGAACTCATTCAATCCTTTCTGTGCGACAAGAACCTCTCTTGTAGTTTTTATATTGAACTCATTCAATATCTTGTCTATGTACTTCTGGCATAACCATATTAGCGTATAATCATGCCTAATATTTGGGTTTTGCCTAAGTCTTTCATCGAGATGAAATTCTTAATATGTGTTAATAAAAGATACATTATTTCCAATCAACAATATGTCTTCCACATAATGTATTAGAAACATGTCTTAGCGCTCCCACTTAATTTCTTGCAAATGCAAGCATCTTCATTGTCTCTAATGAACTTTTAAACTCCTTTAACAGTTTCATCATAGTGAAGATTCCAACTCCGCGATGCTCACTTCAACCATTGAAGTTTGCATATGCTTTTAGCATCATTTGAATTAACAAAACCCTATGGACCGTGTTATACACATGTCCTAGGTAACGTTTCTATTAGAAGAACTTGTTTTGTTTATTCAACTACCATATAACAAATTATATGTAGTGGTTTCTACATTAATCCGTCTAGACCAAATATCACTATGAAATATCAAATCTTGTCATAGTCAACCTTTGAACATTGTTGTGAACTCTTTCCCAACATGTCGACTACTTCATAGATGTGAAACATCCATGTCTATTTCTTTATAGATCCAAACACAACTGTAAGGTCTTACACCTTTCTCGAGGGTCCTTCAAGTTCAAAACTTGATTTCTCGTGTATGGAACTATCACGGATTTTATGGCTTCAAGCCATTTGACGGAGTCAGGGCCCATCATCGCTTCTTTGCATGTAGTCGGTTCATTATTCTCAAATAATGATTCAACCCTCAAATCTTGGTATTTGATTGTTTACCCGACCTACTTGTTTCAATAGGAACTTAGATCTCCGTGATCACAACCTTTGAGGCACGTGAGCCATGAGCATTGTTGCTGCCTCCAAAACACTTTTCGGCGTTGCGCAACTCTGCACATATAGCTAAGGTTCTTTCAACCTTATCAAAGTTCTATTGTCCTCCCACTTAACTTTTCACGAAAAATTCCTTCTTAAAGAAACTTGACGTTCTAAGCGACAAACATTTTTGTCTCCGGTGTTATGGAGAAATACTTAACAAAGACAGATTTATCCGACTTTGGTTGCAAACATCTTTCTTATGTAGAGCATACCAATGTTTAAGAAAGGACTACTTGGGTTTTATCCCAAACCATAACCTTATATGGTGTCATTTCAACGGATTATGATGAAGCTCTTTTCAGTGGAAAAACGGTAATCTCTAAAGCTTTTAATCTTTAAAATACAATGGCAATTTTATGAATTACACCTTTGATCTCACCATGTCAAACAAGGTTTAATTACATATCTCGAATGCTCCATACTCTTATGGTGTTTCGGGAAATGCAAATCCACGGAACGATTCCTTAAATCTTAGGTATTATGCTAAACTCTGTAACTCAAATATCTTACTTTATGATCTTTATCATAAACTGTTTATATTCTTGTTACAATGATTTTGCACTTCATCTTGAAAGTCTTTGAACTTTTCAAATGTCTCATACTTCATCCTTGTTAAGTAAATATTCATATATTCACTCAAATTTTCGGAGAAAGCATATGAAGTTGAAATCCATCGCTCTTGATTACACATAATGGACTTCGTACAACAATATGTACAAATTCCAATAAGCTAGTCTTTCGTTCCCTTTTGGCCTATGAACAAAGTTTTAATTATCTCTAGGAAAGTTTCACAAGCGTCATTTGATCAAAATCAAAAGACTCCAAAATTCCATACATATGGAGTTTCTTCATGTTTTCTTTCAAATATAATTTAAACGGCGATGTCACTTCCTAAGTGATCTTTTCAATCAATTTGTCTTTCGACATCTTTAGCATTAGCTTTATGGATGTGATTTTTCCAACGAGATTTGTGAATCATCCATCTTTTATGGATTACGGCAATTATTTGAACAACCCTTTTGTTCTCATAACACCTGATAAAACAAATCTTGAAGGCAAGCTTTGATGTTTAACGAGCAACACAATAACCCTTTATTTGTTCTCGATGAACACATCACATATTCTTTTGCTAATTTCTTAGGCCACTGTAGTTCATGAATTCTGTTGTTTTGTATGACGATTCATACCAACAAATTCAGTATCAAATACTTAAGAACCACATTGTTTAATAAGCAAAGAATATAGCCATAACATGTATATCATCTATATACTTAAATTGAACAATTCTAATCTTTTCTTTTCTGCCATATATTTATGAGATTCTCTTTCAGTATTTCCTTTTCTGTTTGAAAGAATCTATTAATATCAATAGTGGAGTCATACATATGACACATAGTCCAAAGCGTGTATAGTTAAATACCAATGTCTTTGGACTTGCACCATGAAGTAGATCACCATCATCAAATGTTTGGTGTTCTTTCAAATTCCTTTCTTTAGTAATCTCTTGGTGTAGTAAACATTTTACCTACATCAAATATTCACCTTATCATGGAATCGTCCATGATCAAGCTACTTTTAGCTTATAACGATGAATTATGAGTATAATGTTGCTATCCAAAACCTTTTGGAGGATTAGGACAACAAGTGTCTCCAACCTTTTGCAAATTCTCATCAAAATATGAGAACTTGAACTTTGCCATATTATACTCTATCATGTTGTAACCAAAACTTCATTTCAGATATCACAATATCTTCCACACATCATGGTTTCTGAAACAACTCTTTCAGATCCTAGATAACCTTGATATTAAGACAATCCTTTGAATATCAAGAATCATGGAGACAAACATGATACTTATACACTAACACTTGGAATTGTCACTCTTGTTTTAATATCAATTATTAAACTTCATGGAGTAACTGGAACTTACTGAAAGTTTGCAATAGGACTTTTAAACTTTAGATTAACACTTCAAAACAATACGATACCAGTTCGTAAAGTAACTAACCAGAATTCTATAGTTCTATCATCTCAATTATAACTAAGCGTAAGGTGGTAAACGGATGCCAATGACTACAACAACTATGCAAATTCACTTTGATTCAGTTTATGATAAATTGAGTTCTAATTAATAATTAAATTAATCTAGGTGAACTCCCACTCAAAACAACATCCCTCACATTGTTTTAGTGATCACACGAACCAAATCCACCACATCAAAACCGATCATCACGAGAGTTGATATAGCTTCAATGGCGAACAATCAACATGTTCATCATATCTCCTATATGACTCATGCTTTACCTTTCGGTGATCCGTGTTCCTGAGACCATGTCTGTACATGCTAGGCTCGTCAAGATCAAACCTTAGCTTCCGCATGAGCAAATCTGGCTTGCCCACGTTGTATACACTTGCGGAATCTAACACACCCGATCATCACGTGGTGCTTCGAAACAACAAGCTTTAGCAACGGTGCTAACTAAGGGTGAACACTTTATGACTTGAAATTCATGTGCATGAGGGATCATCTTATAATGCTACCGTCGTCTACTAAGCAATACAAGATGCATAAAGGATTAACATCACATGCAATTCATAATATGTGATATGATATGGCCTTTCTTCTTTGTGCTTCCGATCTCCATCTTCTAGCACGAACATGATCTCCATCATCACCGACATTGCATCAAGGTCAATGACGCTGCTCCATGGTTGTCATCCACCGGCTTCAACTATTACAACTACTTTGAATAGACACACGGGTCTTAACAGAAATTAAAGACAACCATATGGCTCCTGCCGGTTGCCGACTTACAATAAGGAACATTGCATACATCATATATAATCACAATCATGGCCATATCACATCACTGCACACCCCTGCAAAACAAAGTTAGACGCCTCTACTTTCTTTGCATGTTTTACGTGGTTTGGGGCTTTCAATAAGTGTCGTTCTAACTTACGAACATGAACCACAACGTTGACACAAGTATTGTTAATCACCCGTTGTGTATTGGATCTTTACTATGCTAGGAGAAACAGGCACCCGCAAAGCCACTTATGCAATACAAGTTGCATGTCAAGCGTGGAGCAAGTCTCATGAACGATGTCATGTAAGGTTAGCCCGGGCCGCTTCATCCCAACATACCGCAAGATGCAAAGTACACAAGAAGCAATCGACAATAAAAGCATCAACGCCCACAATGACCATTGTGTTCTACTCGTGCAACAGATCTACATATAGACACGGCTCTGATACCACTGTAGGGGTTCGTAGCATGGAAAACAAAAATTTTCTATCGCATACAAACAAACAAGCCAAGATCTATCTACTAGATTGTAGCAACGAGTCGATGGAATAACTTACCCTCGAAGATTCCAAAGCGGTTAACGAGAGCAGATTCTCGTGGGTGATGTAGTCGTACACTTCCGATCTCAAGATCGCGTAGACGATCCTTCTGGCGCCACGTTCCGGCAGCGCTTCCGCAGTCGGTCACACGTTCGGTACTCGACGAAGACCTTCCTCTCCCTTGTTCCAGCAGGCAGCGGAGGTTGTAGCACTCTCCTCGCGATTCCGGCAGCACAACGGCGTGGTACCGGAAGTAGAGGGGAGATCCCGCAGGGCTTCGCCTTAAGCCGGTGCGAGTATGGTGGAGTATGAGAGAGGCTATTAGTGGTCTAGTAATTAGACACACCAATTAGAAGGCTCTAAACCAATTAGAAGGCTCTAAACCGCTGGCTAAAGCAATTAGAAGCTCTAAACCAAAACGGCTCTAAACCGGAGATTTAGAGGTAGAAAGTTGTGTGTGTCTAGGAGGAGCCCTGCCCCTCCTTTTATGGGAGGGGGGTCTTGGCGCGCCAGGGGAGGGAGGGAGTCCCTCCCCAACTCGGCCTTGGGCTGGGCGCCGGCCTGGAGGAGTCCTACTCCTCCTCCAGGTTGATTCCAACTCCTCTTGCTTGTTTCCCACAGTTTCTTGTTTTGGCAGTTTGACTTTCAAACTGGACATTTGACTTTTCTGTTTTAGGATTCAATTTAATCCTTTATTTGGGACAGCAAGAACACTTAGTACATGATGCAATCATTCCAATATGTAATGACACATTCATGTACCCCTCCCCCCCCCCCGGAGTGCCGGACAATCCGGAACCTTCTAGAACATTCCCGATGAAACACCGGAATCATTCCGCAACTCCGAAACGGGACTTTCCTTATATGAATCTTATTCTCCGGACCATTCCGGATCACCTCGTGATATCTCGGATCCCATCCGAGACTCCGAACAACATTCGGTCTCTTTCTCATAATACCATAACTACTCAAACAACGTCGAATCCTTAAGTGTGTCTCCCTACGGTTCGTGAATTATGCGGACATGATCGAGACACTTCTCCGAACAATAACCAATAGAGGAATCTGGAAATTCATATGGCTCCCACATATTTCTACGATTACTTTGCGATCGAATGAACCACCTACATACGATACCAATTTCCCTTTGTCTCACGATATGTTACTTATCCGAGGTTATGATCGTCGGTATCTCTGCATACCTAGTTCAACCTCGTTACCGATAAGTACTCTTTTCTCGTTCCCGTGATATGTGATCCCTTGTGAGCCAGTCACATGCTTGCAAGCTAATTGGATGACATTACACCGAGAGGGCCCAGAGTATATCTATCCGTCATATGGATGGACAAATCCCACTCTTGATCCATGTGTCTCAACCAATACTTTCCGAACACTCAATGCCATCTTTATAGCCACCCAGTTACGGTGTGGTGTTTGATGTCATCAAAGCATCCATCCGGTAAAGGTGATATGCATAATCTCATGGTCTAAGGAATTAGGTTACTATGTATCAGAAAGCATATAGCAATTGAACTATTGAAATGACTTGATCTTTATGCTACGCTTATCTATAGGAGTATGTCCATCACATCATTCTCCTAATGATATGATCCTGTTGTTAATAACATCTCCATGTTCATGATCAGGAAACCATGATCATATATTAACCAACAAGCTAGTTTAACAAGAGGCTTTACTAGGGACTCTTATTTTAGTTTACAAATCACACAAGTATTAATGTTTCCGGTTAATACAATTATAGCATGGTATGTAAACATTTATCATAAGTATGAAGATATGATAATAACCCACTTTATTATTGCCTCTTGGGCATATCTCCAACATGGACATGGTAGGCCCCTTCAAGAAGGCCCCCTCTGGTTACACCCACCTGCTGGTCGCCGTCGACAAATTCACGAAGTGGGTAGAGGCCAAGCCAGTCCGGAGATGCGACGGGAAGACAGCCACTAAGTTTCTACGCGAGCTCATATACCGCTACGGATTCCCCAACAGCATCATCACGGACAACGGCACAAACATCGCCAAGGGAGCAATGGCCGAATTTTGCGAAGAGCACCACATCCGGCTCGACCTCGCGTCAGTCGCACACCCGGAATCCAATGGCCAGGCGGAACGAGCCAACCAAAGCATCCTCCACGGCCTGAAGCCGCGACTCCAGGTACCACTCGAGCGCACCGCTGGATGCTGGGTTGACGAGCTCCCCTCCGTCATCTGGGGAATCCGCACCTCGGTCAACAGGTCGACGGGATTCACTCCCTTCTTCATGGTCTACGGCGCCGAAGCAGTCATGCCCACCGACCTCGAACACGACTCGCCGCGGGTCGTCCACTATACGGAGGCCGAAAACGAGCTGGCCCGCCAAGACGGGCTCGATCAACTCGACGAAGCACGCGACCTCGCCCGATCGCGCACCGCCATCTATCAGCAAGGACTCCGCCGCTACCACAGCCGACGGGTGAAAACCCGCACCTTCCAGGAAGGCGACCTGGTGCTACGCCTCATCCAGGACAAGAAGGGCATGCACAAGCTCTCCCCTCCGTGGGAAGGCCCGTTCGCTATTGGGCGCGTACTCGGCAACGACGCCTACTACCTCATCGACGTCCGCGGGGACGGCGAACTCGACGTCAAGCGGCCATGGAATGTAAATCTCCTCCGGAAGTTCTATTCCTAGAACCCCACATATGTACTCTCCAGTCGCTATGAATAAAAGAAACGGTTACCGCAAAATTCGTCTACTCTCCATGCCTTGTGCCACTCGCACTCGTAATTAACAGCGTCATGCTAAAATACAGAAGTCAACCCTTGGTACAGCGACCGGCACGGCTAAGTAGTGCGATGTAAGAGAACTGTGTCATTTCAGGTCTTGCATCGTCCACGAAAAACGCCAATCCGGAGCCCCATCGGAGTCGCCTAGCACGACTGGTTTTACGAACCAAGACAACTGTCCTCGCTTCTCACAGCGACCCTGGTCCTCCGCATCCTCGGCATAGCGACTCGAACGGCTAAGTACCACGCTCGGGGACTGAATACCAGTTCGTCTCGATCGGACTGGGAAAACGCCAAGTAAGAGAGCATGCCTAGGACTCGCCACGCGACTGACCCACCGGGCCAGGCAGGAGTGACGCGCTCACACCAACGCGCTCAGTCCTCAACCACCCTCGAGTCGCGCCTTGAACTACCAAGTACCACGCTCGGGGACTCGGCCACCCGGCCCCGTTCGCGTATGGGAAAACGGTAAAGTACAGAGCACTCAAGGGAGTCGCCTTGCGACTGGCTCTCCGAGCCCGGGCGAGTCGACTAAATCAACAACACACATGATAAACAACAAAACATCATATATGAGGTGAACCCCACAAAAGGGCGGACGCGCTCGGGGACTCACCCAAAATCAATCCAAAACACGCAAACAAATAGCAAAATGAACACAACGTTCCATTCAATCGCATATCGCATTGTCTTACATTACAAAATATGCCTACTCGGCAGAACTGCTGCTAACACATCTAGGCAAACTACACTACTCTGCAGGCTTCGACGACGAGGCGCCAGCATCCCGGCGCCTACGGATGAACGCGGTGTACGGGTTTGACGGATACGTCGTCAGCTCGCCCGCCATCGCCGAGCGGAAAGGCTGCTCAACCTTGAAGTCGCGATGCGGCGGCTCGGGGTCGTTCGGCGCGACGACCGTTTCCTGGTAGGGAAGGAGGTCGCCCATCGCCCAGACGCGCTCCGAGTACGCGGCGGCACGTTCCTGCAGCTTGAGAACCTCGGACAGATCCACCGCGCCAGTCGATGAAGGGTACCCACTCGTCACATCGTCGAGATCGAAGTCCTCGGGGAAGTGGGCGAGTCCAAGGCTCAAGGCTGTCGACGCTCCGCGACGAAACGCCGACCGCGTCATGAACTCTACGACCGCGGGCGCCTTCTCCAAGTACTCCCACACCTCAACGAGGTCACTGGGAATAACCTCGGTGGGCGACATCTCTTGGAGGTAGGCGCGGATGCAGGTCGCCGACAGCGTCGCCGAGTCGACGAGCATGCTTACGCACTCCCTCGCGTCAAGAGAGTTCGCTTCTTCTTGGCAGCCAATAACACGACCTGCGAGAAGAAGAAAAGTATGAGTACCATGGAAACCACAAACAATACAATCAAAAGACAGGGAAGACGCACTCACCAAGCAATGGGCGGGCGAGTCCCGTGATGAAACTTTGAAGCGATGTATGATCGTCCTGAAGCCCAACAATGAGGGCTTCAGACGCCTTTCGGTCGTCCTCCGCGGCCGCAATGGCGGCCTTCGCTCGCCCGTTCGCCGAGCTTGCTTCTTCTTTCGCCTCCCGCAGTTCGCGCTCGAGGTCGGCGATCTTCTGCTCGGCGGTGCCTAACGCAGACCGCACCGCCTCCAGTTCTCCAGCAGGGACAAGCTCCTGGCGAGCCACCTCCGCCTGCGCAGCAACAACCTGAAGCTCCTTGTTTGCTTCCTGGAGAGCGGCCAGTTCCTTCTCAGCACGCTGCTTCGCAGCCAATCGCTCTGCCGACTCCAGCTGCAGACCCTGTACATCTCCAAAGTCAGCACACATGAAAATTTCTCAGTGCCCACCCGCTAAAATTTAGCGGGTGCGCACTCGGGGACTGGCGATCACGAAAATTCCTCAGTGCCCACCCGCTAAAATTTAGCGGGTGCGCACTCGGGGACTGGCGATCACGAAAATTCCTCAGTGCCCACCCGCTAAAATTTAGCGGGTGCGCACTCGGGGACTGGCGATCACGAAAATTCCTCAGTGTCCACCCGCTAAAATTTAGCGGGTGCGCACTCGGGGACTGGCGACCACGAAAATTCCTCAGTGCATACCCGCTAAAATTTAGCGCATATGCACTCGGGGACTGGATTTGAAAGTACAAAACAAGTAATTATAAGAATCAAGCCGCTGCTAAGCACCGACCTGATCCTCGGGGACTGGAGGTACCTGGATGGCCGCACCAAGCATGCCGTGAAGTTGTACCGCGTCCACAGACGCAAGCAGCACCGGCGTGTGCCCGCGACGTTGGTCGGTTTCAGCGTCGGTGGTCCCTGGAGCGGGGCTCGGGGTCGCAGCCCTACTCGCCGTGGCCGCCTTGGTCACGAAACGGGGGAAGGTAGCAACCGAGGCGCCCGCCCCAAAGGAAGTCGCTTCCTCCGGTCTGGGCAAGGAAACGCCCTCCTTCGTAGACGCGGTTGCCTCCACTGCGGGTCCAGCCGGCGCCGCCGCCGCGTCATCAGAGACGGCGACGATGTCGTCGCCCTTGGCCTTCTTGCTGCCTTCCGTTGAGGCGGCGACCTCGTCACTTTTCCGCTTGCGGGAAGGGTCTTCCTCGCCAGCGGCGGAGGATACCTTGGCCACGGTCGGGTGACCCATCTTTTTCACTCCGGTCCTGCACATTGAATCAAATCAATAAAAGACAATCAAAGTACTAAAGGAAAATAAGGAATGCCGAATGCACTCACTTGGCGACTGGAATGAAGCGCAGCCCTGTACGAAGGCCAGCCGGTTTTTCCAGTTCAGGGCCTAATCGGCGACTAAGCCCCAGCTCCAGGACGTCGGGGGCCCAGGATACAGACGGCTTCTTTGATGTTGACGTAGCGGTTGGCGCCTCCGGGGCGCCTTCGGCGGAGGCCTCCTCGTGAATTGGGGCCACCGCGGCCGGAACTTCCTTGCGGGGCGAGGCCACCGCGCTCGGGACCTCCTTGCGAGGCGAAGTCGCCACGACCGGAGCCTTCCCTAGCCCAGAAACCGACGCGAATGGCGGAGGCATTGAGGCCAGCGGAGCTTCTGTAGAGGGCGCATCTAGCGCGGTTGTCGCCGGAACTGCGCCGTCACCGGCCGAGCTCTGAGCATCAGAGCTGCTCGTTGAGTGTGGCGGTGAAGCCACCTTCGGCGGCTTCATCTTCCTTCTCAGGGGGGCCCTCGCCTCCTTCTTCTCCTTCTTCTTCTTCGCGGGAGTGGCCTGACGGCGCGAGGTGGTCTCTGGGAGTTCGTCGTCATCGTCATGACGCTCGAGGCTCCTGCTCGCCTCGATCTCGCGCTGACGTTGCCCGCGGGTCTTTCGGGCCAGTGGGGCAATCTCCTCTTCGGACTCGTCCTCGTCATCCTCGTTACCCTTGGCGGGTGGCGACTCGCTTGTGTCCTGGGCGGATGGCTCGGGGCTCTCGTCGTCGGCGGGTGGTAACCACCCTTCCACCACTTGGAACAGCTGCGTCAAACACGAAACAGAGTTAGAGTTACCGCGACTGCATACGCTGCGACTGCGAACAAGATAAAAGGATTACCGTCGGAGCCGGACGCTTCGCGGTGTAGGGAGGCACCCCAGCCTGCGCGTCCGCGTATGTCGCTTGGGTGATCTTCTTCAGCGCTGAGAGGTAATCCTCCAGCTTCCACTCGGCGAGGCAGGCTTTCGTCGGGTCTCCCCGGCACGTGTACTGGTACATGTAATGGTCGCATTGGGCGAGCGGAACGAGCCGTCGCCCAAGCCAACAATTGTACAGGTTTACCGTCTGGAGCCCCTTCTTCTTCAGACCGCGGATGGTCTGGAGCATCTCGTCGACGACCATCCGCTGGTCGTCGGGGAGCTTGCCGACCTGGAGATGGTGTGGCTCGGAACGATTAGCCGAGTACCGCGGGATCGCCGCTTCGCCCTCCGGAGTCGCCTCGGTCACGTAGAACCATGACTTTTTCCAGTCGCTTGCTGCTTTGGCTGGCAGCATCAGGTCGAAGAAGGAGGCTTTGGATTTGAGTTGGAAAGTCAAGCCGCCCGCGGCTAGCATTGGGCCGCCCGCCTCCTCGCGGCTGATCCGTCCATGGAACAGATCTTGCCACAGGGGAAAATAGGGCCGGCAGCCCAAGTAGCACTCGCAGAACGCCACAAAGATGGCGAGCTGCTCGATACTATGGGGACCCAGATCCGAGGGCTGGATCCCGTAGTAGGCGCAGAAGCGCCGGAAGAACAAGGATGTGGGGAACCCTAACCCCCGCTCGAGGTGGCTAGTGAAGCAAACAAACTCTCTCTCTCGCGGGTTGGGGGTGGTTTCCCCGGCTGCGGGGATACGCCAGCAGCCGGCCCGTAGGATTCCGGCCTCCTCGAAGGAGGCCAGCTGCGCCCTGGTGCATTTGGATCTACCCCAAGGTTCGGTGGAGAGGGCCATGGCTGAGGATCTGTTCGGAGGTCGGAAGTTTGCGGGTCGATTGGATCGCGGAATCAAAGGAAGGAAGATGTGCGTACTCGGAGAAAATGGTGGGCGGTTGGCTTTACGATAGCCTACCATTCCTCTTATATAGTGGGAGTTGCCCGCCAAGTCAGGGGGCTGTTACCGCGCGATGATTACGCCAGAAGTTACCGTTGAGTTACCTTAACGGCTAGTTTGACCACGCCTGACGGTCCAACTCTAGCCACTCGGCTCGTTAAGTCGCTCGCCGAAACCGCGTCCCGTTGGCTCGACTCGCCCGGGACGCGAGTCGGCTTACCGGATTTTTTCCTTTATACAGGAGCCCGCCGACGATTCGACTGGATGCCAACTTGAAGCCGTATACTCCGACTGCCAGCAGCCACTCACGCCTAATCAACGACGGCCTCGGGGACTACTGATGGGGATACGCCTACTGGGGTATACTCAGCGGGACGTTTCCGACTGGCCCAAGGGCTGGCGAGTGGGCCTGCATAACGGCGAGTGGATCAAAGCCCAGCGAGGTATCAGGCGACTGGAAGTTGAAGGCCCAGGCGAGCAGATAGGCCCAGTCGGACTAGGTTAAATGATTACCGAAGTTGTAACCAAATCGGTTGAGATATGTAAACCCTAGGGGAGGTGAGCTTATATAAACCTCCCTATGGGGTGAGTAGACACACGTTCCCTCATACACCCAAGCAACTCGCCGCCTAGTCGCCGAGTTCGCCCATTGTAAACACCTCCATAATACAATCTAGCAGGAGTAGGTCTTTACCCTCCGGGGGGCCGAACCTGGGTAAAACCCTGTGTCTTTGCCCTCATCTCGCACCGCAGATGGCTGGCCGCCCTTGCCCCTCGTTCTACTACTCGCTGCCGATTGCAGCATCTGCTTTGGCTGGCAATATATGGCTGCAAGGGATATCACGGGTACGGAAACTAGAGCATCGCAACACAGATAGCAATAGATCAACAAGAGGGAAATAAATACTATAAAAGTAAGATAGGTAGAAAGGGGGAGATGCTCGCCTGAAAACATTGTCGAAGGGTTCAACCGAAGATCGGGGCGAAGCTCACATCAACTCTACGGCCTTATCCACGAAGAAGCAAAAACCTAGAAGAAACACCGGATGCAATATTTATTACTACGGTAAAAGATCGGCATGATGCATGCATGATGTATGGCATGGCAAGGATGCGATGCACTTAGGTCAAATTAAGCGGAACCGGGGTCCCGACAATTAATTAGGTGGTTCATGTTATTTAGAGCCCCCGCAATTTAATGTTGTATTACATGGCAAAAGATAATACGGGTTCGCTATACAAGTTTAGATGAGGCCAATATGAGACTAGATTTGCCCGCATATGGGCCCCATATTTAATTATTAGGTGAATCGGCATAAGACCCCCAAACCACAGATATGCATGCGAGATGAATGATTTAATGCAACAAGTTGATATCATTTATAAAAATAGGGTATCGAGGAGAAGGTTCACACTTTGAGGGGTCTCGACGGACTTGGGGTTCCGGGGTTCGGGGTTCGACAGGTTCCAGGGTCCGGTCTCGGGGTCCAGGGTTCGACGGATGGGTCTCGGCGGGAATGTCCTCGGATTACTGGGGTAGATCTTGTCGCATCCGGGTTCTCGGCGGACTCGGTGTCCAGGGTGAAACACTTGGCGCGCCAGGGTTCAGTCTTCGGCAGGGTTGGTCTTTGAACTCCGGGATCGGTCTTCGGGATCGGGGTCTTGGCGTGGCCTTCGGATCACCGGGATCGGGCTTCGGGGTCTCGGTCATCGGATCCGCGATGAAGATCTTGGGTGGCACCATGTACATGTACATCCTTCGCAACCATCGGCATCGAGCCGGTCTTCCCGGTGAGCTACCGTGTACGAAGATCTTGATTTTTCCGTGGGTTCTGGCGTCCATGACGAAGATCATGGCGTCCGTGAGGGAGAACATGGCATGTCGAGCTCGGTCTTCGGGGTCCTGCGGGTGAGCTTGGCGTTTTGCGGTCTTCGGTTCCGCGTGGCAGATCTTGGGGTGCCGGCATCACCGGATCCATGTAGGCGCACTCGGTCTCGGCGTCTTCGGGTCCGAGGCTCGGGCTTCGGGAGGCGATCTTGAGGCTTCCACTCATTCACCGGTTGCGAACATCGGTCGACGCGGACGGAAGTAGCTCTTGGCGAGGATACGGTTTAAGTCGGGGTCGTTCGGGTGGCATCTAGCAATCTCACACGGCATCACCTCTACACTATCTCGCCAAGTTTTCCCCAACACACGACCACACATGCGTCCAACATCTGAACATGGCCACCTAGACACAAACAAAACGTATGGCAGGGAAGGATCAGCACCACGCGGGGCAGAAGCAACAGAGGAGGTCAACGTTGGGGAGGACGCGAAGCTCGCGGAGGAGTGCAGGACCGGCGTCGGGCGCGCGGCAGACGAGGAAGGTGAGGTGAGCACCTCACGCGCGCGGGGCACAAGACAGGGCGCGGCCCCGGGCCATGGCTCGGAGGAGGTCGACGCGGAGGCAACGCAGGCGGCTGGAGAGGCGCGGCCCTGCACACATGGAGGAGCTCCAGACGGGTCCATGGAGGTTGGCCACCGGAGGCGCGCCGAGGGAGGGGAGGCGGCCGCAGGCGTCGGCCGGCGAAGACGGAGGCCGGTCGCAGCGGGGGAACGCGAAGAGGGCGAAGGGGGGGGGCGCGGCGGCGGCTCGGCGGCTTGAGCGGCGGCGCGGCTCGCAGCCGGCGTTGCGAGCAGGCGAGGGTGGCGGGGCACTGCGCGGCGGGTGGGTCGGAGACGGCCAGACGCCGGAGGAGCTTGGCGGAGGGGCGCTGGCTCGGGGCGTGGTGGAGGCGGGGTGTCTGCGGGGCGGCGGCGGAGGCGGCTGGTGGAAGCGGCCGGGGCCGGAGCGGCGCCGCGGTGCTGCGGGGCTGCTAGGCTGCAGGCGCGCGTGCGGGAAGAAGATGGGGATGAGGGCGTCGGTGGGGGGTGGGTCCCGCGGGGCCCAGGTGGGGACGGTGCAGGCGCTGTGTCGGGTGTGGGCGCGGGGGCGTGTAGTGTGTGCGTGAGGGGTGCGGGTGTGGGGGGGTCTGGGGAGCTGAGTGGGTTGGGGAGAGAGGGAGCGACGTGGCGACGTGTGAGTGGTTGAGGGAGAGGGAGGAGGTGAGGTGGCGCATGGGGATTGGGCAGGGTGAGGTGGCCAGGGGGTGTGGGTAGAGTTTTAGGTGGGATTAGGATTTAGATGGGGCGGGCAGGTTGGACCGATTTAAAAACAGGGGTGGTCGTTCGGGTCTACTCGGCCCGTTCGACTGCCCCACTAAAATAAATATAAATTTTATTTATTTCAAACAAAGCTTTTGCAAACCGATATCGGGCAAAACAAAATATTCCGGCGACCCGGATTTTGATGTTTGAATCAAGAGGGGGCGTTTTAGAAAACAAAATGGGTGTTGCGAAAATAGTTTTGGCAAACAATGCATGATGATGACGATGCAATGCACAAATTCAACGCGATTTTCTAGTAGTGGTTTTGCGGGATGCCACAATTCGACACCACTAACAATGGATCTCGCCCTCGAGATCCGCCTCATGGTACCGGGAGGGAGGTCGGCGAACTGCGTCTTCTCGCTTCGTGTAGATCCTCGCGACACCACTAACGAGGGTTCCTCCTTCATCTGGAAAACGGCGACACCACCAGCAAAGGGTCGTTGTTCCTGATCGTCGAGAGAACACTCCAGAGAAACAAAGGACGAAGATAGAGGCATCAAACGATAAGGCCACCCCTAACTTCCGTTAGAAGAGGGAAAAGTTACATTGATCCACCAGTTCGATGTACAGAGCGAACAGTGAGAGTCGGGTAGGGTGATCAGTCCATCTCGTACCCACACTATCAACTCTATACATGAGTAGGAGAATCAGGCAACTCAACTCTCGAGATTTAGACTGAAGATCTTCATAGGCGGTATCCGAAACAAAGGGATGATGCCAGCAGAAATCGTATGATAGACACAATGATTAGGTTCCGCGATGGTTTCATTGGCATGAACAACACATGCTCAAGGTTAACCCCAACTTCACCAATGCTCGTCCTTCTCATATGTTTTTCAACAACACTGGCATCCGGCATGGAACACATATGGATAAAGAGCTCAAGAACAAAAGATTGGAGGAAGGGTACAACAGACAAGTTGCCGATTAATGATCGTAGCACCTCCGTTACAAAAGGGAGAATTCGAAACCCTGAAGGTACGACGGAAACCCAACCACGAGAAATCCTGGACTCGAAGAAATAGAAGAGAGCGGATTCAAAACGCGTAGAGGTGAGAGGAGAATAGCAGAGGGGTAAGGAGTAAAATCAGACCTAACCAGAACTATCCAACCGATTTTGCAAAATAGTTTTGACACTCTACTTCGGCCGTTAGCTAGGTTATCCTACAGGCTGGACTTGTGGGGTATCGCAACTGCTGAGCTCTGATACCACTCTGTAACACCCTCAGAATCGGACCTATGCAAGTTTGAGCAAAATTCGCCAAACCCGCATAGAAACGATTCAAAGGTGCCCACCAGGCACTTTCGTGCGGGTGGAAAACGAAGTAATAACATTACACAACAGTCCTCGATGGGACCCACAGAACAGATATATATATAACAGCGACTCAATGAGTCAAGAATACAGATATACGGTACAAAGATCCAAATCACCTTTAAAACGATAGAGCGTCCAGCTACGGACAAGATGCAAATGGGGCTAAGAGCCCTGAAGAATAACCAATGGCGTCCATAACCCTGCCCAGGCCAAGCCGGAAGGGTAACCCTGCTAACGACGTCGATCTCAAACCTGCTTAAACAAAAGGGGTGCCGACAAAGGCAGAGGAAAAAGAAGGAGCGTCAGTACTGAGGCCAGTACACGGCGAGGCTAGAGTTCGGCGGTCCTCGCCTACATAGGTATGGTGGACTGAAGCGGCAGCGGCAGCATGCACTAAACCACCTATAGAGACTCGATACAACTGGCAGTTATCAGAGAGGGGTAAGAATGACCTATGCGGATCCAACCTGATACTATCACCACACAAACCCATCCTGGCGTTTCCCCCTCGAGACCAATCGAGGAAGTCAACCGAGGAACTCACACAGTTGGCAATTTTATTTATTCGGTTATCGTTGCAGCAATTACTAGTCAGGTATAGATAATCATCCTGATAAAATAAGCAGTGGGCTCTTTTAGTTAATCATTCCGTTATAGTGGCAACACTTACTAGTCAGATACAATTAGCATGAGATAACCCAAGACCCAGCAGTTGTTGATACTTTTATTCAGCCATTCCGTTGTAGTTGCAATACTTACTAGTCAGATACAATTGTCGCAAGTGACAACCAAACAAGCAATTGTGGGCAGTATTAATTAGCCATTCCATTATAGTGAAGCTGATTACTAGTCATTATAAGTCAAATTTCTAGCAGTAAACTTTAGTTATGCTTGTCTATGATCGAGATACTGTGCTCCAAGTCGTCCATATCAGCGGACACGGCTTTCAGAAAGTTTTACCCGGCCGGGGTGCACCAATAGCAACACACGCTCGATCAACCTCGGAAAAACCAAATCAAAACCCAACGAGGCTTTCACGACTGAACAATCACAGGATTCAGAGTTATTTCAGGGGGCCACCCCTTAAGTAGAATCCGCAACGAAGTAAGCAAGCTCCGAGACGGACTTAAGGTTTGGGTATACGGCTGTGAACAACTGGGAACCCGAAAGTGTGGCTGGGCTTGTCGACACCGCGGAATCGTGTCCCGATCCTAAACAGTACAGTGTGCTCCTCGCACAATTTAAATACAGAAAGTAGCATGGCATAAGTACAGGATCGTAAATAAAACCTCAAACTAGTTTGTGGCCCCAAGAAATAAGACTGAATCAAGCTCTGGCTCAGGGGGGTCCCATATACCTCCCGGATGTGGATAGCGCGATAAATCAAGGAACAGGTATCAAGTACTCGGGGTCTTACGGGACACAAGTGGGCGTTCGGAAACCAAATATTATCTATCACCCACCGATGCCTCTGCTTATTTCAATTTTAGTTGTTAAACAGAAATTAAAGTGAACAATAAGTAAAACTACGATCATCTCCATCATCAACATGCGGCAATACATCAACAACTGTGGCATTTGACAACACGCGACAACACTTGAGCAAGCGACTACGACGCGCAAGTCCAACTATCTACCAAACAACCGGTAATAGGATGTGTCCAAGGCAATATATGGCTGCAAGGGATATCACGGTACGGAAACTAGAGCATCGCAACACAGATAGCAATAGATCAACAAGAGGGAAATAAATACTATAAAAGTAAGATAGGTAGAAAGGGGGAGATGCTCGCCTGAAAACATTGTCGAAGGGTTCAACCGAAGATCGGGGCGAAGCTCACATCAACTCTACGGCCTTATCCGCGAAGAAGCAAAACACTAGAAGAAACACCGAATGCAATATTTATTACTACGGTAAAAGATCGGCATGATGCATGCATGATGTATGGCATGGCAAGGATGCGATGCACTTAGGTCAAATTAAGCGGAACCGGGGTCCCGACAATTAATTAGGTGGTTCATGTTATTTAGAGCCCCCGCAATTTAATGTTGTATTACATGGCAAAAGATAATACGGGTTCGCTATACAAGTTTAGATGAGGCCAATATGAGACTAGATTTGCCCGCATATGGGCCCCATATTTAATTATTAGGTGAATCGGCATAAGACCCCCAAACCACAGATATGCATGCGAGATGAATGATTTAATGCAACAAGTTGATATCATTTATAAAAATAGGGTATCGAGGAGAAGGTTCACACTTTGAGGGGTCTCGACGGACTTGGGGTTCCGGGGTTCGGGGTTCGACAGGTTCCAGGGTCCGGTCTCGGGGTCCAGGGTTCGACGGATGGGTCTCGGCGGGAACGTCCTCGGATTACTGGGGTAGATCTTGTCGCATCCGGGTTCTCGGTGGACTCGGTGTCCGGGGTGAAACACTTGGCGCGCCAGGGTTCAGTCTTCGGCAGGGTTGGTCTTTGAACTCCGGGATCGGTCTTCGGGATCGAGGTCTTGGCGTGGCCTTCGGATCACCGGGATCGGGCTTCGGGGTCTCGGTCATCGGATCCACGATGAAGATCTTGGGTGGCACCATGTACATGTTCATCCTTCGCAACCATCGGCATCGAGCCGGTCTTCCCGGTGAGCTACCGTGTACGAAGATCTTGATTTTTCCGTGGGTTCTGGCGTCCATGACGAAGATCATGGCGTCCGTGAGGGAGAACATGGCATGTCGAGCTCGGTCTTCGGGGTCCTGCGGGTGAGCTTGGCGTTTTGCGGTCTTCGGTTCCGCGTGGCAGATCTTGGGGTGCCGGCATCACCGGATCCATGTAGGCGCACTCGGTCTCGGCGTCTTCGGGTCCGAGGCTCGGGCTTCGGGAGGCGATCTTGAGGCTTCCACTCATTCACCGGTTGCGAACATCGGTCGACGCGGACGGAAGTAGCTCTTGGCGAGGATACGGTTTAAGTCGGGGTCGTTCGGGTGGCATCTAGCAATCTCACACGGCATCACCTCTACACTATCTCGCCATGTTTTCCCCAACACACGACCACACATGCGTCCAACATCTGAACATGGCCACCTGGACACAAACAAAACGTATGGCAGGGAAGGATCAGCACCACGCGGGGCAGAAGCAACAGAGGAGGTCAACATTGGGGAGGACGCGAAGCTCGCGGAGGAGTGCAGGACCGGCGTCGGGCGCGCGGCAGACGAGGAAGGTGAGGTGAGCACCTCACGCGCGCGGGGCACAAGACAGGGCGCGACCCCGGGCCATGGCTCAGAGGAGGTCGACGCGGAGGCAACGCAGGCGGCTGGAGAGGCGCGGCCCTGCACACATGGAGGAGCTCCAGACGGGTCCATGGAGGTTGGCCACCGGAGGCGCGCCGAGGGAGGGGAGGCGGCCGCAGGCGTCGGCCGGCGAAGACGGAGGCCGGTCGCATCGGGGGAACGCGAAGAGGGCGAAGGGGGGGAGGCGGCGGCGGCTCGGCGGCTTGAGCGGCGGCGCGGCTCGCGGCCGGCGTTGCGAGCAGGCGAGGGTGGCGGGGCGCTGCGCGGCGGGTGGGTCGGAGACGGCCAGACGCCGGAGGAGCTTGGCGGAGGGGCGCTGGCTCGGGGCGTGGTGGAGGCGGGGTGTCTGCGGGGCGGCGGCGGAGGCGGCTGGTGGAAGCGGCCGGGGCCGGAGCGGCGCCGCGGTGCTGCGGGGCTGCTAGGCTGCAGGCGCGCGTGCGGGAAGAAGATGGGGATGAGGGCGTCGGTGGGGGGTGGGTCCCGCGGGGCCCAGGTGGGGACGGTGCAGGCGCTGTGTCGGGTGTGGGCGCGGGGGCGTGTAGTGTGTGCGTGAGGGGTGCGGGTGTGGGGGGGTCTGGGGAGCTGAGTGGGTTGGGGAGAGAGGGAGCGACGTGGCGACGTGTGAGTGGTTGAGGGAGAGGGAGGAGGTGAGGTGGCGCATGGGGATTGGGCAGGGTGAGGTGGCCAGGGGGTGTGGGTAGAGTTTTAGGTGGGATTAGGATTTAGATGGGGCGGGCAGGTTGGACCGATTTAAAAACAGGGGTGGTCGTTCGGGTCTACTCGGCCCGTTCGACTGCCCCACTAAAATAAATATAAATTTTATTTATTTCAAACAAAGCTTTTGCAAACCGATATCGGGCAAAACAAAATATTCCGGCGACCCGGATTTTGATGTTTGAATCAAGAGGGGGCGTTTTAGAAAACAAAATGGGTGTTGCGAAAATAGTTTTGGTAAACAATGCATGATGATGACGATGCAATGCACAAATTCAACGCGATTTTCTAGTAGTGGTTTTGCGGGATGCCACGCCACGTCCGCATTTAAACTAGATATTATTCATATATTTGATGAAATATCTCTCTAAAACCTGCCACTAATGCCTAATGATTTAAGGGATATGCAATCATTTCTTGCTATTTTTTCCTGCGCAGATAATGACGTATGATGATGGAAATCACGACATAAATGCCAAAGATACGAGATTTCCAACACGTCAAAGAAACTTGGAGCCGTGAAGATATTATTGCAAGCTTAATGACCAATTATACGGGCCTCCGTCGTATAGTTTCCACCGTATAGTTTGCACCGACTTCATTAGGTCAAACAAAACATCTTTCATGACGGGACCCCTATATAAAGAGGCTTTGGGTGACAGGAAACAATGCTTCTCTTTCGACCTTAACTCTCCCTACCACCATAAGCCGCCAAGTCGGAGGAATAGATCTAGATCTAAACCTCTAAACCCTTCTCCACCACCATAGCCATCTTCCACCACTTGTAATAGTAGATCTGTTTTCCAATTGGCGACATTTTAATACTATTTGCTATCAATCTTATGATCTCTATTACAATGTTTATGATTGTCGATTTCATCTCTACGTGTGAGTAATTCTCTTTGTACTAAGGGCTTCGTCCTAGCCATGTAGCTTTTGTGCATGTTATTTATCATAGATGGGATCATGTATTAGTTTGTATGACATGATGATTATAGTACCCTATGTTGCCTCAATCTAAGGACTTGTCAGGTACCCAAGACCCCGAGGATTGATCCAGGTAAAGGGAGTGTGAGTAACGACCGATCTGCAAGATAGGAACCCAGTGACAGAAAAGGTAATACGGCTGTATGTGAGGAACTTACTTGGGATTAACGGTGACATCACTATGCATATCATTAGTTCTCTTTATTCTATGCATGAGAATAGTAGGTTATTGCCATAATCGGTTGTGGAGGCGATAAAATTTATGGATGCACTGCCCACATATAGTTATCTTGCTCTAACAATTACATGCATACTTTATTACTATCTATTATTCCCATCAGATGTTTTACACAGCTACTGGGGAAAACCGAAGACCCTAGTCCCTCTCTCTATCCATCATCAACTACAACAAGATCGCAAACTCTTGGTCCGGTAAAAACACAATAGGAATTCCAAAATTCATGAAGGTCCGTTTAAGTAATATCACTTTGCTTTATGCTTCCCGAGGATTCGATAAACCTAGGTCGACTGGGGAAGCAATAGCTACCTTGGTGAGGTTAGTAGGAACCTTGCTAGTTTTAATTCTTGTTTTTAATTTCGTTAGTTTGCTTTCATTTTTTATTTGAAAAATAAAAAAAAATAGTTAGTATTTTAGTTCTTGTTTTATCATCATTAGTACTTGTTTAAGAAAAATAAAAACATAGGAAGTATGGCTGAAAAGAAACTTGGGGAGTTTGCAACTCCTAACAATGATTATTTGCGTACTCCTATTACTCAGCCAACAATTGTTGCTGAAGATTATGAAATTAAGCCCCACTATTTAAGTTTGGTCCAACAAAATCAATTTGGAGGCTCTGATGTAGAAGATGTAGGTATGAATTTATATACTTTCACTAAAATATGTGATATGATGCACACTAAAGATGTTGACCCCGATGCGGTCAAATTGCGCTTATTTCCTTTCTCTCTTAGAGGAAGAGCAAAATAACGGTTGCTATCTTTGCCTAGAAATACTATTACATCATGGGTGGAATGTACTTCTTTATTTATGACTAAATTCTTTCCACCTGCAAAGACTATGCAACTCAGATCTAATATTACTGGTTTTAGACAGGAAGAGCATGAGCCGCTAGCGCTTGCATGGGAGAGAATGAAAGAATGCATGAGAAACTATCCTAGCCATGGGATGGAAGATTGGTTAATTCTCCATTTATTTTATAATGCTCTTAAACCTATTTCTAAGTCTATGCTAGATAATGCAGCTAGAGGAACATTTATGGGTAAGCAACTTACCGAAGCAAAGCATCTGCTAGATAATATGCAAGATAACCATGCCCAATGGCATGTGGAAAGATCAAACACAAAGAAGGTGAACTCCGTTACACCTCAAGAAAATGAAGAACTCAATGCTAAGTTGGATGGGCTCATATTAGCCGTTAAAGGTAAGGAAACACAGGTAAGAGCTACTCTTGAACCAGCTATTGAAGAAGTAGACTTCATAGCTTGTAATGATTATAACCCTGCTTGGAAGAAGAATTATAATCCAAACTTTCAGAAACATTACTCTAGTCCAGCAGGTAACTCTAATAATATGGAATCAAGTAATACTAGTCTCTAAGAAACTCTTAAAGCTTTTATGGATTCACAAAATGAGCAAAAAAATATTCTAGTCAAAATTACGGAGAATAATGATGCTATGCTTGGTAAATTATCTAACCAAGATGTTAGTTTAAGAAATGATTTGCAGGCCCTCCAAGAAAGAACAAGGATCGTTGAAGCACAACTAGGTAAGATAACCGAGAGTCAAACTCTCATTCTTGCTAAATTTGTAGGTAAAGCTAAGCCCAATCTAGTTGAAGACCTCAAGATGATAAGGATCACAAAGGGAGAAGCCCGAAGAACTTGATTGTAGCAATGCTCCTTCACCAAACTACACAGTTGAAGATCTTGTAAAAAGGATCAATGTTAAGATTCCGGTAAGTGAAGGAAATGAGGAAGCCATGTATCAACACTTCGTTAATCAGGTAGCAATAAAGGTGCGTGAGCTTGAAGAAGAATATAAGAAAATTGCTGAAAAATTGCCTGTTAAGCTGGATGATATATTTGAGCCTACTATTAAGATTAAAATTCAGACTAATGAAATAGCTGCACTCTGTGATCTAGGTGCAAGTGTTTCAAAAATTCCAAAGAGTATTTTTAACAAGCTAAATCTTGGATCTTTTGAAATCACTGAACTAAAATTGCATATAGCAGATTCTACTTGCAAACAAGTAGTAGGCATTAAATAAAATACCTTAGTATACATTAAAGGTTGTCTTGCTCTTATTGATTTTGTTATTGTTGACATGCCTAAAGATGTTACTGCCCCTGTTATATTAGGCCGTCGTTTCTTAAGAACTATATGGCTTTAATCAACTTGCATGAAGGGAACGTGAAGCTCCAGCTGCCTTCACGGGATCCTTTTGTTATTCATTTCCCTAGGAAAAAGAAAGCCAAGCAAGATGATAAGGAGGCCATCACTTTGAAGGCCAACTACTTTGGAGTGGGTGTTCCACTCATATGGCCTAAGTGAGCAATATCAAGGTCAAGATATTAACCATAAAAGAGCGATTCATGGAAGGCAACCCATGTGAAATAAAGGTTTGAGTTAAGTTTTTAAGTTTTAGTTTAAGTTTTATAAAAAATAAAGAGTGCCAGAAACTCTAGTGAGAGGAAGAGATTCATCGGTACTAAAAATTCTTGTTTTATATATGCCATAGTTAGTCAAAATTTTAGTCTGTCTTTTTTCTATCAAAACAAGATGTTTCGCTAAGTTTTAGTCTAAAAAGTAATCCTCGAAGAAATAGAATTTTCTTGATGTATACAGAAGCGTTAATGACCAACTATATGGCGGGAATAAAAATTCCCGCAGTATAGTTCCGGCTGTATAGTTATGTTACCCATCGATATTTTTCATCCTAGAATATAGAAGGTTTGATGACCAACTATACGGCGGGAACAAAAGATCCAACCGTATAGTTTTCGCCGTATAGTTACAGCCGCGAGGAAAGAAACCCTAAAATTTTGCCGTCAGACCAACTATATGGCGGGAACAAAGTGTTTTGGCCGTATATTTGCCGCCGTATAGTTTCGTCCGACCACTTAAATGCACGGTAAGGTACCCAAAACATCAATCATCAATCCTTTTTCTCTCTTATACCTCCAAACTCTCTCAAAACCTCAAGGGATCTTCGCCCCTACTCAATTGTTCGAATTCCTCGCACACAAGTGATCTACGGTATGTTTCTCCTCCAATCCTCCAATTAATTTTTGCAAATTCATCTCTTATATATTGTCATTATCAATCTAGGGTGAGACTTGTTTTGAACTATTTGCCATGATTATCTTGCCTAGATTAATATGTTGAGATTCTTTAGTGTGCTATGATGAGGACTATGCTATGACTATTACTGTTGGATCAAAAAGTTTTATAATTGTCTCTCTTATTTATTTTTAAGATGAACACGAGGAGCCAGACGCGTGCTCTTGCCGCCGCTAGTTCTTCTCGGGTTGCAGCTCAGGAACGCATGGGGATTTGATTCAAGAACGAATCCCGCCGTGATCGTTTTGACATGATCAAAAGCTGAGAAGTCAAGGCAACCAAGTGGGCTTGCCCGTCACTTTGAACCAACTCGATATTTCTAATGACTTTAATTTACTTTGCTATAGAGTTGGCTTGCAAAACTTTGTATTTCAGGATGCACCAACCTATCGCTGGTTAACCATTGAATTTCTTAGCTCTTTGCAAAGCACCGTTAAGACATGGCATGGGGAGATTAGAATTTCTTTCTGACTCATGAACAATAATTATTCTCTATCGCTTGATGAATGTTGCAATTGTTTTCGTTTACCCAACAATGATCCTTATGCTCTGCGCGCAGCCTTTACCGACATGGAAACTTCCCCTAAACTCTGTTATAATAGAATGAGCTTTACTTCTAGAGTCAGTAAAGGGAAGAATATTCAACATCATGCTATTCACTATTTTTTCTATGTTATTTCTAACACCTTGCGGACGGGTAATGAGTTTACAAGACTCAATGAGGAGGACATCTTAGTCCTTGCAAAAGCTGCTTTCAACTATGATAACTTGTCACTCCACTTGGGCACATTTCTTGTGCGCTACTTGGAGTACCAATCCCACCAAAGCCAAGGACCAATCACTTGTGGAGGCATCATCACCGTGCTTGCCAATGCACTGGGCATCGACCTAGGTGAGTTACAGCCAGTGCTGTTGGAGATATGCCCTAGAGGCAATAATAAAAGTGGTTATTATTATATCTTTGTGTTTATGAGGAAACCATTGGGTATACCTTCTATCACAGAACCCAAGGCAAAGTGTTTGTCGCAAAGAACGGTTCCTTTCTTGAGAAGGAGTTTCTCTCGAAAGAAGTGAGTGGGAGGAAAGTAGAGCTAGACGAGGTTATTGAACCTTCTCTTGAATTGGAGAGTAGCGCAGCACCTGAAATTGTTCCAGTGCCGCCTGCACCAACAATAGAGGAAGCTAATGACAAGGATCATGAAGCTTCGGACGATGCTGCTACTGAACGTCGCAGGTCGACAAGGTCGCGTGCCCCTCCTGAGTGGTACGGCAACCCTGTCTTGACTGTCTTGTTGGTAGAAGACAGTGAACCTACGAACTATGAGGAAGCGATGATGAGCCCAGACTCTGAGAAATGGCTGGAAGCCATGAAATCCGAATTGGGATCCATGAGCGAAAACCAAGTATGGACTTTGGTGGATCCTCCTAGCGACCGAAAGGCCGTTGAGTGCAAATGGATATTCAAGAAGAAAACGGACGCGGATGGTAATGTTACCGTCTATAAAGCACGGCTTGTCGCAAAAGGTTTTCGACAAGTTCAAGGTGTTGACTACGATGAGACTTTCTCTCCCGTAGCGATGTTTAAGTCCATTCGGATTTTATTAGCAATTGTTGCGTTTCATGATTATGAAATATGGCAGATGGATGTCAAGACTGCTTTCCTCAATGGGAACATTGATGAAGAGTTGTATATGATGCAACCCGAAGGTTTTGTCGATCCTAAGGATGCTAGTAAAGTATGCAAACTTCAGCGTTCCATTTCTGGACTGAAGCAAGCATCTCGGAGTTGGAACCTTCGTTTTGATCAAGTGATCAAGAGTTTTGGATTTGTTCCAAATTGCTACGAAGCTTGTATCTACAAGAAAGTGAGTGGGAGCTCGGTGACGTTTCTGGTACTGTATGTGGATGACATATTGATTATCGGAAATGACATCAACATGCTTAACGATGTGAAGAGTTATTTGAACAAGTGTTTTTCAATGAAAGACCTAGGTGAAGCTGCTTATATATTGGGCATCAAAATCTATAGAGATAGACAAAGACGCCTGATAGCTTTAAGCCAGAGTACATACCTAGACAAAGTTCTGAAAAGGTTCAGAATGGATAAGGCAAAGAAAGGTTTAGTGCCTATGTTGTCAGGTAAGATATTGAGAAAGGCTCAGTGTCCAGCTACGGTAAATGATAGGGAAGCTATGAGCAAAGTGCCTTATGCCTCGGCCATAGGTTCCATCATGTATGCCATGCTGTGTACTAGACCAGATGTGTCCAATGCTCTTAGTTTGACGAGCAGATATCAAAGTGATCCAGGAGTGGAACACTGAACAGCCGTGAAGAACATCCTAAAGTACCTAAATAGAACTAAAGCAATGTTCTTGGTCTATGGGGGTGATGAACAGCTTGTCGTAAAAGGTTACGTCGATGCTAGTTTCGACACCGACAAGGATGATTCTAAATCTCAGACAGGATACGTTTATATTTTGAATGGAGGAGCTGTGAGCTGGAGAAGTTGCAAGCAAAGCGTGATCGCGGGATCTACAGTAGAAGCGGAATACATGGCTGCTGCAGAAGCGTCAAGTGAAGGAGTTTGGATCAGAAACTTCATCACTGAGCTTGGCGTGGTTCCAAGTGCATTGGACCCACTGGAGATATTGTGTGACAACACTGGCGCCATAGCACTCGCTAAGGAACCAAGATATCATCCAAAGACCAAGCATATCAACCGCAAGTTTCATATAATCCGAGATTATATAGCAGATGGAGATCTGAAGATTAGCAAAGTACATACGGATCTGAATGTCGCAGATCCACTGACTAAACCTCTTCCACATGTAAAACATGATCAACACCTCAGTGCCATGGGTGTGAGATTGTTGCCAAATGTAAACTAGATTATTGACTCTAGTGCAAGTGGGAGACTGTTGGAATTATGCCCTAGAGGCAATAATAAAGATGTTATTATTATAATTCTTGTTCATGATAAAGTTTATATTCCATGCTAGAATTGTATTAAGCGGAAACTTTAATACTTGTGTGGTTTGTAAACAACACCGTGTCCCTAGTACGCCTCTATGGACTAGCTCATTGATCAATGATGGTTAAGGTTTCCTAACCATAGACATGAGTTGTCAATTGATAATGAGATCATATCATTGGGAGAATGATATGGTGGATAGACCCAAACAAAGCAGAGCTATTAGATCGTGTCATCGTGTTCGTCTTTGCGAAGCTTTTCCTATGTCAAATATTGTATTCCTTAGACCATGAGATAATGCAACTCCCTGGTACCGGAAGAAAGCTTTGAGGTCATCAAACGTCATCCTATGAGAGGGTGATCATAAAGGTGTCTCTCAGGTGATCAGAAAGTATCTGTTGGGTTGTATGTATCGAGATGGAATTTGTCCCTCCCAAGTCGGAGAGATATACTTCGGGCCCACTCGGTAATCGATATCAACACCGCTTGCAAGCATGTGGTTAAGGAGTTAATCACAAAGTGATATCGGATTACGAAACGAGTAAAGTACTTGCTGTGAACGAGATTAAACTAGGTATGACGGTACCGACGATCGAATCTCGGGCAAGTAAAATATCGCGAGACGAAGGGAATATATATATGGGATTGATTGAATCCTGGCATCGTGGTTCATCCGATATGATCATCGATGAATGTGTGGGAGTCAATATGGGTGCCCAGACCCCGCTGTTGATTATTGATAGAAGATCATGTCTGTATATTCTCGAACCCGCAGGGTCACACACTTAACGTATCTCGACGCTAGGATAGATTGGATAATTGGTTTATGAAATTTTGTTCGGAGTCTCGGATGGGATCCGGGATATCACGAGAGGTTCCGGAATGGTCCGGAGAATAAGATTCATATAAGGCAGTGCAGTTTTTGGAGTTCGGAATTATTCCGGGTTAATCGGTATTGTACCGGAAGCTTCTAGAACCTTCCGGAAGGGGACCAACGTGGCCCCACCTTCCGGGAGGGGGCATGGGCCTATGAGGGAGTGTCCTGGACGCATTGGGCCAGGGGCACAAGGCCCCATAGGGCCCAGCCGATCCTAGATAAGTTTAAACTCGTTTAAACTAGAGATGGGATTTATAGATAAGGGAGAGTTTAAATCGTTTAAACTAGAGATAGGATTTCTAGATAAGGGAGAGTTTAAATTGTTTAAACTAGAGATAGGCTTGGAGGAGGGGCAAGGGCTGGCCGCCCCCCCTCTATATATAGAGGGGTGGTGCGCCCCCTCCCCCCCCTACTACACACCTTCCTCCAAGCCCTAGCAGCCTTGCTACCTTCCTCTCTCCCTCCCGACTGTTTGTAGGCGAAGCCCTACAGCAGAAATTCTCCACCATATACACCACGCCGTCGTGTTGTAGATCCAATCTATCTCTCCACCATACTCGATGGTCCGAGGAAGGAGGAGACGTCGAGGTGCTGCACGTGTGCATCTCACGGAGGCACCGCCACTTGTGGTGCTAGATCGGATCGGATCGCGAGGAGGAGAAGCGAGTACGACTACATCACCCACGTTCCGACGAACGTTCCGCTGTGCGAATCTTCAAGGGTATGAAGATCTAATCCAATCTCTCTCGTTGATTGCATATCCTAGATTAGATCTTGGCTTTCCCTCTGTTCGCATCCGTAGAAAACTTTGATTTACTATGCCGCGAAACCCTTCAACACTATCATCTAAAGTCCTACTATTTTCATTATACTTAGTGGATTTTGAAAACATGCATGAAAACAATTTTATACTTATGCTATGCTAAATCCTAATAGGATTCCCTATACACTCCTTAGTGAAAATATTGTAGTTGTTACATGCTTAGCCATGCTATATTTTAAAAAGAGATACATGTTGAGATTTTACAAAGGTTGAGAAAAGGACTTGTGTTTTACATAATAAAACAAGGACTCAATGAACCACCTAGGTGGAGGATACTTTAAGTTTTGGAGAAGGTGGCAACAAAAGGAACCATGTTTATGGGTATCACTTTGTGTTGTGCTCCAAAAGAAAACCACCTAGGAAACTTAGAGATTGAACATGTTTCTCCAATTGTGGCTTTCGTGTGCAACCACATGCTATTATGGCTCTGGCTTAGTCAACTACATTGGGAAGACCCATGCACTGTCTTCAGTTAACTGGACATGGGGATCTGGAATGCTTCATGGGTGCTGAAGGCAAGCTAGCAATGGTGTATGGGAGGACCCTTTGGAAAGACTTCATCACATTCTCAATCTGCCAGTACTCCATCTTGGTGAGCACTAATCCAGTAGGCCACTGGTGGCAACAAGATGGGATTGTGACATGTGGGTAAAGTGTACTCCTTCTGCAGAAGATAATAAAATCTAAGTACTTAGCCGTGTCCCCGGTTATGGACAATACTGAGCAACTAAAGTTTGAACTATGGGAGATCTCGACATTCCAACTTCTAAAATAAAAAGTTGATGAACTTGGGGGTACCATGGAATTCAAAGAGATTTTGTTAAGCTTGATGCACTTGGGGTTACCAAGGTGCTCAAGAGATTTTGCTTAAAAGCATGATGTACTTGGGGTTACCAAGGAACTCATGAGATTTTGATAAAACTTGATGCACTTGGGGTTACCAAGGGCTCAAGGGATTTTGACAAGGACTTGAACACTTGAGTTTCTACCAAGGAGTTCAAGGAACTTGGAAAAGAGATTTGACAAAGGACCAAACCCCTTTTGAAAAGATAGGATAAATATTGCTTTATGCAAATGAGCCTTGAACTCTACTTAGCCAAATATGCATGTAATGATAGGATCCACTTATATTCCACATAGTAGTGAAACTTGCCAATACAATTCAAATGTATTGACCCTTGTGGCTGTAACTTGTAATGTTGCAGGTTTGATTGATTTTAGTGAAGATTGTTTGATTAGGATTACAAAATCTACAACCAACATCTGCCTGTGGCACTTTGAAGATGAAGGACCCCATGACTATAGTTATTCCGCTGCAATGTATTGTAATAGCCAAATGAGCTATGTGTGATGTAATATAATTATGTTATTCCTTGTTATAAAGTTATAATATGACCTTTGTATCTTGATATTACATATTAACTGTGGATGCTAGCTATTGATCCAGGGACTAGCATTGTAAACAGATGGGGCTCTATCTTATTAAAGATTGGGACCTCTACAGATGGTATCAGAGCATTGTGTTGCCTGTAGGATTTGTAAACCTAGGATTGGACAAAAACCCTTAGAAAAATAGGAATTATATTTTGATCCAAAACTTATTTAGAAGAACACTTGTAAACTCTTTCCTTAACCATTTTTGGTTTCAACTCTACATCTCTTCTATTTTCAACTGATGGAAAAACCTACCCATGGCCAAAGATTACACCATGTGCAAAGGACTTCTTCAACACTTTCAACTCTAATGACTTCAACTTCTTCAACTCTAATGACTTCAACTTCTTCAACTCTAATGACTTCAACATCTTCAGCATATTCACCAAGGACCTCCAACTTGGATATCACCAAGGACTACAAGTGAAACAAGGAAATCTTACTCAAGAATTAGAGACTGAGGGAATGCAAAAGTTAGAAGGAACCTACATCATTTGAAGTTTTGCAACCAAGAGTTTTTCTCAAGGAAACCATGATCCCAAGTAAGAAGAAGCAACCAAGAATGATGGAAAGATCACAAGTGAACCATATATATGGACCACCATAATTTAGTTAAGTCAAACACACCAACTTATGTGGTGTAACAAAAATATTTTGTTGCCAAAGTAGGTGCTTGAACTTTGTTGTTTGAGTGCAAAGTTGTTTGTGAATGTGTGTTTTGTGATTGCATGCACATTGCTTGTGTGAATTATGATGTGTGTGATTAGAATTGAGTCCTTAGAAATATCTTGCATATTCTAATCTCCCTTCAACCCAAACAGATGACTACTCCAAAAGACTCCAACATCAAGGTTGATGACATCAACACCGACCAAGAGGACAGCATGAAAGAGCTCATAGCAACCCAGAACCAGTTAAACCAACTGACAGCTCAGTTCATAGCCAACAATAGTAATAAAGATCCAGCACTGCAAAAGTTTTTGGAGGAACAAACCGAACTGATGCTTAAGGTGACTAATCAAATGATCAACATGGAAGAAAGCTACCCCAAAAGAGTCTATGACAACAAGGATGACAGAAATATTGTTCTAGATGGAGCACTAGCTTGCATTATTTGTGGAGACAAGGATCATACTTCCAAGGAACATGAAGGTCAATGCCCTAACTGTGAAGAAAAACATCCTGTTGGACAATGTCCCACCTCTCAAGCTACTTGTTACCTTTGTGAAGGAAATGGCCATGTCCCTATCCAATGCCCCATCTATGCCATTGTGGAACAAAGGAAACAAGAAGGATCCAAGTATGCCAAGAATGTTGATAGCAAAGGAAAAGGACCACTTATACCTCCAAACAAGACAACCCAATTCAAAGGATCAAAGAAACCCAAGAATCAAAAGATTGACAAAAGCCATGTGCAATGTCATCAGTGTAAGGAAATGGGACACTATTCTGGTGAATGCCCAAAGAACCCGAAGAATAAAGAGATTGGCCAAGTAGTGTGCAACAACTGCAAAGAGCTAGGCCATTATGTGGCAACTTGTCCACAAGAGCCACGTAAAGAACTCAAGGACATCCATTGTTTCAACTGCAAGAATCCAGGACATTATGCAAGCAACTGTCCAGAAAAGATGAAGAACAAGTTGAACAAGCCTATGGATAAACTCAACCTTGGCCCATGAGTCAAGTGTGAAAATCAAGGACACAATGCAAATGTTTGCCCATGAGAAATTTTCCCCAGGATCCTAGGAAGACCAATATGTAATTTTTGTTTGAGAGTTTTTTAGGGTGGTAGTACCCTAGTTGTTTTGAACCTGCTTGTAACCCTAACCTTCCCAAATCTCGGGACGAGATTTATTTAAGGGTGGTAGCCTGTCACATCCCAAGATTTTCCAAATCTTGTAATGTGAAAATAAATGAATGAAATAAAACTTTGTTTGATTTTCAGGGCCAGAAGAAACTTTTTGAATTTAATTGGAAACTTCAAACCAATTTGAATCAAATAAATCCTAAAGGGATTTATTAGGATAAACATTTATTAAAGGAAATTAAAATAATTTGGGAATTACTATTTTGGATCTTTTTATAAAAGAATTTAGTTTTCAAAAGAAAAGGTGGATTCATAAATAAAGATTATTTTATAAAGACAAATTAAACCTTGGCCAAGCTTTGGAATTAAAACATTTTGTTTTGAATAAAATAGCAAAGGTTTATTTAAATAAATTAATAAGGATTTAATATCCAATTTTATTTGAATAAAAGGTTTTACCATTTTAATTAAAACATCAAAAACTTATTAAATTATTTTAAATAAG
The DNA here is from genome assembly GCA_910589765.1 of Avena atlantica. Lineage (NCBI taxonomy): Eukaryota > Viridiplantae > Streptophyta > Magnoliopsida > Poales > Poaceae > Avena > Avena atlantica. The sequence continues at coordinate 3,856,870 of OU342733.1, forward strand.
TTTCCCAAATATTTTATATTCTCAAATAAAACCTACTGAAATGTTTTAACTTTATTTTAGATTTCAAAATAAATATTTTAATAAAATAAATCCTAGTTGATTTTATAATGAAGGTCTATTGTGTTTAATTATTAATGGACCCTAAAATCAAAGGTTATTTTGTTTTAAACAAGTTTCCAAGTATTCTTTATTTCTAAATAAAACCTACTGATTTGGTTTTGAAAATATTTGGATTTCAAATGGAGATTTTATTAATTAAATGAAACCCTATTTTATTAAATAACTAAAGATCCATTTTATTTAATTAAAAAATGGATCCTAAAAAGAATAAAAATTATTATTTTATTTTGGAATTTGGTTTATGTTACTAAACAGAACCAAGTTCAAAGTTGTGAAGTTTGGTGATTGTTTGAATCAATTTGAATGTTGTTTGATAGTTTGAAATTCAAAACAGAAATTAGATTTAGAAAAAGAAAAATGTTTCAGACAGAAAAAAATAGTGCAAAGGACCCAGCCCAACAAGGCCCAACAACCAGCCTAGTTTCCCTCCCCGGAGAAAAACGATTCGCACTCAGAATCTAACTCAGACAGAGGCTGACCAGTGGACCCTCCCCTCACTCTTTTTCTCAATGACGACTGGACCCCACTCCTCCTGTTCATCCCCCTCACCCGCGCGACCTCCTTCCCCCAAACCTCGCTGTCGTTGCTGCCATTCAAAGCCGCGATCAATTCGCAGTAATGCCGCGCCTTAAACCTCGCCGTGACTGCACGCTATTAAGCGCCTGCATCTTCTCCTCCTTTCCCCTCTGTCACCACTCCTTCTCCGCCCCGAGGCTGCCACAATGCGGCCCGGCACTCCCTCTGTTCCGACGACACCTCGGTGATGATTCCGGCCAAGTTTCACCACCACTTGCCTCCCTGACCTCGCACCCAGACTCACCACTTCTTGGCGCATCCCCCAGTACCTTTCGTTCGACCGCGGGCGCCCCAGAGCGTCGGCTACGTCAAGCTTCTGAACGCCGCCGCGTCTGCAATCTCTCCGACGACCTCCCCCGGTAAGCACTGACCGCCCCGGGTCTTCTTGATCACGCAAACATCCTTGCCTTGGTCTTGCGCGCCTAACCATGCCCCTGTCTTGCCTTAGGGCGATCTACAACGTCGCCTTCGTCCGTGGACAGAACCACCCGACGCCGTTCTTTACTCCGGCGAGGAATTACTGCAGACCCTGAGCGCCCCTCGACCAACCGACCACGCCCCAAGCATCACCTCGTCCTCGCGATCACGGTGAGCATCCTCACCTCGTACTTTGCTTCCTAGAACCACCACTAGCACCTCGCCTGACCGTCGCCGCCGTCTGTCACCGCGTAGCGCCGCCAGCTTCTGGTCAAGCACGCAAGAGCCGTTAGATCTTAATCCTGTGGCGTAGACAGAATGACTTAAGCGAACCGGTATGGAAGCATCTGAGCCGCACGATTCACATTAGATCCAACGCACCGCAACACCGATCCGGCCGAACCGGTACCACCCAACCAAAACGTGACGCGTGGCCATGTTTTTGTTTTAAAAACAGATTTGAATATGTTATAGATTCAATTTTCAAACCCTTGTAACTTTGGATCCACACGTCCAAAAATTACAAATTTTATGTCGTTGGATTCAGGAGAGCAAGCCCTAGCCAACCATTCCCTTGGTTTAGTAAATAGTATCTGTTAATTTACTTGTTTTTACAGATTCTTTTGTATGCTTGTTTAGAATAGAAAAATGATTCAAAAATGTTTCTAAGTTTGAAACCTTGGCAAAATGTCTTGTTGTGAACTTACTAACCCTAGGAACCAACCCTTGGTGTTGAAAATGATTTTGGTAAAGTTTAGGTTAGATTATTTGACTTAGCCATTTTTCTAGCCAAATAAAATTATTGATTTTATTATGAAAATGTTTTTGCAAATAAAACTTTGGAAAAATGTTTTGGACCAAACCTACTGACCCAAAACACCAAGTTTTGCAAATGGCAACAAAAACATAAAGTTTTGCTTTGATAAAAATATTTTTCACCACATAAAATGATGATGGGATTAAAAATGGTTTATGGACCAAAACTCTTTTTGCAAATGACTTTGCCATTTTGGTAAATGACCACTTTGGACTTTACAAAGCTTAGAAACCTAGTGGAGACCACCTTTGCAATTAGAACCATCTCTTACATGCTTACATGCATGACTTAGATTTTAGATCCCATAGTTTTATGTGTGTGTAAAATGTTGTTTGATTGATTATTTGGAATGCTAGTTGATATAGAGTTTGCTTGATTGATTGTAGTGAAATTAGCAAAGTGTGAGACTAGCAAGATCAAGGAGTGAACCATCATTCCCTACCAAAAAGGCAAGTTACACTATCATCTAAAGTCCTACTATTTTCATTATACTTAGTGGATTTTGAAAACATGCATGAAAACAATTTTATACTTATGCTATGCTAAATCCTAATAGGATTCCCTATACACTCCTTAGTGAAAATATTGTAGTTGTTACATGCTTAGCCATGCTATATTTTAAAAAGAGATACATGTTGAGATTTTACAAAGGTTGAGAAAAGGACTTGTGTTTTACATAATAAAACAAGGACTCAATGAACCACCTAGGTGGAGGATACTTTAAGTTTTGGAGAAGGTGGCAACAAAAGGAACCATGTTTATGGGTATCACTTTGTGTTGTGCTCCAAAATAAAACCACCTAGGAAACTTAGAGATTGAACATGTTTCTCCAATTGTGGCTTTCGTGTGCAACCACATGCTATTATGGCTCTGGCTTAGTCAACTACATTGGGAAGACCCATGCACTGTCTTCAGTTAACTGGACATGGGGATCTGGAATGCTTCATGGGTGCTGAAGGCAAGCTAGCAATGGTGTATGGGAGGACCCTTTGGAAAGACTTCGTCACATTCTCAATCTGCTAGTACTCCATCTTGGTGAGCACTAATCCAGTAGGCCACTGGTGGCAACAAGATGGGATTGTGACATGTGGGTAAAGTGTATTCCTTCTGCAGAAGATAATAAAATCTAAGTACTTAGCCGTGTCCCCGGTTATGGACAATACTGAGCAACTAAAGTTTGAACTATGGGAGATCTCGACATTCCAACTTCTAAAATAAAAACTTGAAGCACTTGGGGGTACCAAGGAATTCAAAGAGATTTTGTTAAGCTTGATGCACTTGGGGTTACCAAGGTGCTCAAGAGATTTTGCTTAAAAGATGATGTACTTGGGGTTACCAAGGAACTCATGAGATTTTGATAAAACTTGATGCACTTGGGGTTACCAAGGAGCTCAAGGGATTTTGACAAGGACTTGAACACTTGAGTTTCTACCAAGGAGTTCAAGGAACTTGGAAAAGATATTTGACAAAGGACCAAACCCCTTTTGAAAAGATAGGATAAATATTGCTTTATGCAAATGAGCCTTGAACTCTACTTAGCCAAATATGCATGTAATGATAAGATCCACTTATATTGCACATAGTAGTGAAACTTACCAATACAATTCAAATGTATTGACCCTTGTGGCTGTAACTTGTAATGTTGCAGGTTTGATTGATTTTAGTGAAGATTGTTTGATTAGGATTACAAAATCTACAACCAACATCTGCCTGTGGCACTTTGAAGATGAAGGACCCCATGACTATAGTTATTCCGCTGCAATGTATTGTAATAGCCAAATGAGCTATGTGTGATGTAATATAATTATGTTATTCCTGGTTATAAAGTTATAATATGACCTTTGTATCTTGATATTATATCTTAACTGTGGATGCTATCTATTGATCCAGGGACTAGCATTGTAAACACATGGGTCTCTATCTTATTAAAGATTGGGACCTCTACAGATGGTATCAGAGCATTGTGTTGCCTGTAGGATTTGTAAACCTAGGATTGGACAAAAACCCTTAGAAAAATAGGAATTATATTTTGATCCAAAACTTATTTACAAAAACACTTGTAAACTCTTTCCTTAACCATTTTTGGTTTCCACTCTACATCTCTTCTATTTTCAACTGATGGAAAAACCTACCCATGGCCAAAGATTACACCATGTGCAAAGGACTTCTTCAACACTTTCAACTCTAATGACTTCAACTTCTTCAACTCTAATGACTTCAACTTCTTCAATTCTAATGACTTCAACTTCTTCAACTCTAATGACTTCAACATCTTCAGCATATTCACTAAGGACCTCCAACTTGGATATCACCAAGGACTACAAGTGAAACAAGGAAATCTTACTCAAGAATTAGAGACTGAGGGAATGCAAAAGTTAGAAGGAACCTACATCATTTGAAGTTTTGCAACCAAGAGTTTTTCTCAAGGAAACCATGATCCCAAGTAAGAAGAATCAACCAAGAATGATGGAAAGATCACAAGTGAACCATATAGATGGACCACCATAATTTAGTTAAGTCAAACACACCAACTTATGTGGTGTAACAAAAATATTTTGTTGCCAAAGTAGGTGCTTGAACTTTGTTGTTTGAGTGCAAAGTTGTTTGTGAATGTGTGGTTTGTGATTGCATGCACATTGCTTGTGTGAATTATGATGTGTGTGATTAGAATTGAGTCCTTAGAAATATCTTGCCTATTCTAATCTCCCTTCAACCCAAACAGATGACTACTCCAAAAGACTCCAACATCAAGGTTGATGACATCAACACCGACCAAGAGGACAGCATGAAAGAGCTCATAGCAACCCAAAACCAGTTAAACCAACTGACAGCTCAGTTCATAGCCAACAATAGTAATAAAGATCCAGCACTGCAAAAGTTTTTGGAGGAACAAACCCAACTGATGCTTAAGGTGACTAATCAAATGATCAACATGGAAGAAAGCTACCCCAAAAGAGTCTATGACAACAAGGATGACAGAAATATTGTTCTAGATGGAGCACCAGCTTGCATTATTTGTGGAGACAAGGATCATACTTCCAAGGAACATGAAGGTCAATGCCCTAACTGTGAAGAAAAACATCCTGTTGGACAATGTCCCACCTCTCAAGCTACTTGTTACCTTTGTGAAGGAAACGACCATGTCCCTATCCAATGCCCCATCTATGCCATTGTGGAACAAATGAAACAAGAAGGATCCAAGTATGCAAAGAATGTTGATAGCAAAGGAAAAGGACCAATTATACCTCCAAACAAGACAACCCAATTCAAAGGATCAAAGAAACCCAAGAAGCAAAAGATTGACAAAAGCCATGTGCAATGTCATCAGTGTAAGGAAATGGGACACTATTCTGGTGAATGCCCAAAGAACCCGAAGAATAAAGAGATTGGCCAAGTAGTGTGCAACAACTGCAAAGAGCTAGGCCATAATGTGGCAACTTGTCCACAAGAGCCACGTAAAGAACTCAAGGACATCCATTGTTTCAACTGCAAGAATCCAGGACATTATGCAAGCAACTGTCCAGAAAAGATGAAGAACAAGTTGAACAAGCCTATGGAGAAACTCAACCTTGGCCCATGAGTCAAGTGTGAAAATCAAGGACACAATGCAAATGTTTGCCCATGAGAAATTTTCCCCAGGATCCCAGGAAGACCAATATGTAATTTTTGTTTTAGAGTTTTTAAGGGTGGTAGAACCCTAGTTATTTTGAACCTGCTTGTAACCCTAACCTTCCCAAATCTCGGGACGAGATTTATTTAAGGGTGGTAGCCTGTCACATCCCAAGATTTTCCAAATCTTGTAATGTGAAAATAAATGAATGAAATAAAACTTTGTTTGATTTTCAGGGCCAGAAGAAACTTTTTGAATTTAATTGGAAACTTCAAACCAATTTGAATCAAATAAATCCTAAAGGGATTTATTAGGATAAACATTTATTAAAGGAAATTAAAATAATTTGGGAATTACTATTTTGGATCTTTTTATAAAAGAATTTAGTTTTCAAAAGAAAAGGTGGATCCATAAATAAAGATTATTTTATAAAGCCAAATTAAACCTTGGCCAAGCTTTGGAATTAAAACATTTTGTTTTGAATAAAAATAGCAAAGGTTTATTTAAATAAATTAATAAGGATTTAATATCCAATTTTATTTGAATAAAAGGTTTTACCATTTTAATTAAAACATCAAAAACTTATTAAATTATTTTAAATAAGTTTCCCAAATATTTTATATTCTCAAATAAAACCTACTGAAATGTTTTGACTTTATTTTAGATTTCAAAATAAATATTTTAATAAAATAAATCCTAGTTGATTTTATAATGAAGGTCTATTGTGTTTAATTATTAATGGACCCTAAAATAAAAGGTTATTTTGTTTTAAACAAGTTTCCAAGTATTCTTTATTTCCAAATAAAACCTACTGATTTGGTTTTGAAAATATTTGGATTTCAAATGGAGATTTTATTAATTAAATCAAACCCTATTTTATTAAATAACTAAATATCCATTTTATTTAATTAAAGAATGGATCCTAAAAAGAATAAAAATTATTATTTTATTTTGGAATTTGGTTTATGTTACTAAATAGAACCAAGTTCAAAGTTGTGAAGTTTGGTGATTGTTTGAATCAATTTGAATGTTGTTTGATAGTTTGCAATTCAAATCATAAATTAGATTTAGAAAAAGAAAAATGTTTCAGACAGGAAAAAAATAGTGCAAAGGACCCAGCCCAACAAGGCCCAACAACCAGCCTAGTTTCCCTCCCCGGAGAAAAACGATTCGCACTCAGAATCTAACTCAGACAGAGGCTGACCAGTGGACCCTCCCCTCACTCTTTTTCTCAATGACGACTGGACCCCACTCCTCATGTTCATCCCCCTCACCCACGCGACCTCCTTCCCCCAAACCTCGCTGTCGTTGCTGCCATTCAAAGCCGCGATCAATTCGCAGTAATGTCGCGCCTTAAACCTCGCCGTGACTGCACGCTATTTAGCGCCTGCATCTTCTCCTCCTTTCCCCTCTGTCACCACTCCTTCTCCGCCCCGAGGCTGCCACAATTCGGCCCAGCACTCCCTCTGTTCCGACGACACCTCGGTGACGATTCCGGCCAAGTTTCACCACCACTTGCCTCCCTGACCTCGCACCCAGACTCACCACTTCTTGGCGCATCCCCCAGTACCTTTCGTTCGACCGCGGGCGCCCCAGAGCGTCGGCTACGTCAAGCTTCTGAACGCTGCCGCGTCTGCAATCTCTCCGACGACCTCCCCCGGTAAGCACTGACCGCCCCGCGTCTTCTCGATCACGCAAACATCCTTGCCTTGGTCTTGCGTGCCTAACCATGACCATGTCTTGCCTTAGGGCGATCTACAACGTCGCCTTCGTCCGTGGACAGAACCACCCGACGCCGTTCTTTACTCCGGCGAGGAATTACTGCAGACCCTGAGCGCCCCTCGACCAACCGACCACGCCCCAAGCATCACCTCGTCCTCGCGATCACGGTGAGCATCCTCACCTCGTACTTTGCTTCCTAGAACCACCACTAGCACCTCGCCTGACCGTCGCCGCCGTCTGTCACCGCGCAGCGCCGCCAGCTTCTGGTCAAGCACGCAAGAGCCGTTAGATCTTAATCCTGTGGCGTAGACAGAATGACTTCAGCGAACCGGTATGGAAGCATCTGAGCCGCACGATTCATATTAGATCCAACGCACCGCAACACCGATCCGGCCGAACCGGTACCACCCAACCAGAACGTGACGCGTGGCCATGTTTTTGTTTTAAAAACAGATTTGAATCTGTTATAGATTCAATTTTCAAACCCTTGTAACTTTGGATCCACACGTCCAAAAATTACAAATTTTATGTCGTTGGATTCAGGAGAGCAAGCCCTAGCCAACCATACCCTTGGTTTAGTAAATAGTATCTGTTAATTTACTTGTTTTTACAGATTCTTTTGTATGCTTGTTTAGAATAGAAAAATGATTCAAAAATGTTTCTAAGTTTGAAACCTTGGCAAAATGTCTTGTTGTGAACTTACTAACCCTAGGAACCAACCCTTGGTGTTGAAAATGATTTTGGTAAAGTTTAGGTTAGATTATTTGACTTAGCCATTTTTCTAGCCAAATAAAATTATTGATTTTATTATGAAAATGTTTTTGCAAAGAAAACTTTGGAAAAATGTTTTGGACCAAACCTACTGACCCAAAACACCAAGTTTTGCAAATGGCAACAAAAACATAAAGTTTTGCTTTGATAAAAATATTTTTCACCACATAAAATGATGATGGGATTAAAAATGGTTTATGGACCAAAACTCTTTTTGCAAATGACTTTGCCATTTTGGTAAATGACCACTTTGGACTTTACAAAGCTTAGAAACCTAGTGGAGACCACCTTTGAAATTAGAACCATCTCTTACATGCTTACATGCATGACTTAGATTTTAGATCCCATAGTTTTATGTGTGTGTAAAATGTTGTTTGATTGATTATTTGGAATGCTAGTTGATATAGAGTTTGCTTGATTGATTGTAGTGAAATTAGCAAAGTGTGAGACTAGCAAGATCAAGGAGTGAACCATCATTCCCTACCAAAAAGGCAAGTTACACTATCATCTAAAGTCCTACTATTTTCATTATACTTAGTGGATTTTGAAAACATGCATGAAAACAATTTTATACTTATGCTATGCTAAATACTAATAGGATTCCCTATACACTCCTTAGTGAAAATATTGTAGTTGTTACATGCTTAGCCATGCTATATTTTAAAAAGAGATACATGTTGAGATTTTACAAAGGTTGAGAAAAGGACTTGTGTTTTACATAATAAAACAAGGACTCAATGAACCACCTAGGTGGAGGATACTTTAAGTTTTGGAGAAGGTGGCAACAAAAGGAACCATGTTTATGGGTATCACTTTGTGTTGTGCTCCAAAAGAAAACCACCTAGGAAACTTAGAGATTGAACATGTTTCTCCAATTGTGGCTTTCGTGTGCAACCACATGCTATTATGGCTCTGGCTTAGTCAACTACATTGGGAAGACCCATGCACTGTCTTCAGTTAACTGGACATGGGGATCTGGAATGCTTCATGGGTGCTGAAGGCAAGCTAGCAATGGTGTATGGGAGGACCCTTTGGAAAGACTTTGTCACATTCTCAATATGCCAGTACTCCATCTTGGTGAGCACTAATCCAGTAGGCCACTAGTGGCAACAAGATGGGATTGTGACATGTGGGTAAAGTGTACTCCTTCTGCAGAAAATAATAAAATCTAAGTACTTAGCCGTGTCCCCGGTTATGGACAATACTGAGCAACTAAAGTTTGAACTATGGGAGATCTCGACATTCCAACTTCTAAAATAAAAACTTGATGCACTTGGGGGTACCAAGGAATTCAAAGAGATTTTGTTAAGCTTGATGCACTTGGGGTTACCAAGGTGCTCAAGAGATTTTGCTTAAAAGCATGATGTACTTGGGGTTACCAAGGAACTCATGAGATTTTGATAAAACTTGATGCACTTGGGGTTACCAAGGAGCTCAAGGGATTTTGACAAGGACTTGAACACTTGAGTTTCTACCAAGGAGTTCAAGGAACTTGGAAAAGAGATTTGACAAAGGACTAAACCCCTTTTGAAAAGATAGGATAAATATTGCTTTATGCAAATGAGCCTTGAACTCTACTTAGCCAAATATGCATGTAATGATAGGATCCACTTATATTGCACATAGTAGTGAAACTTACCAATACAATTCAAATGTATTGACCCTTGTGGCTGTAACTTGTAATATTGCAGGTTTGATTGATTTTAGTGAAGATTGTTTGATTAGGATTACAAAATCTACAACCAACATCTGCCTGTGGCACTTTGAAGATGAAGGACCCCATGACTATAGTTATTCCGCTGCAATGTATTGTAATAGCCAAATGAGCTATGTGTGATGTAATATAATTATGTTATTCCTGGTTATAAAGTTATAATATGACCTTTGTATCTTGATATTATATCTTAACTGTGGATGCTATCTATTGATCCAGGGACTAGCATTGTAAACACATGGGTCTCTATCTTATTAAAGATTGGGACCTCTACAGATGGTATCAGAGCATTGTGTTGCCTGTAGGATTTGTAAACCTAGGATTGGACAAAAACCCTTAGAAAAATAGGAATTATATTTTGATCCAAAACTTATTTACAAAAACACTTGTAAACTCTTTCCTTAACCATTTTTGGTTTCCACTCTACATCTCTTCTATTTTCAACTGATGGAAAAACCTACCCATGGCCAAAGATTACACCATGTGCAAAGGACTTCTTCAACACTTTCAACTCTAATGACTTCAACTTCTTCAACTCTAATGACTTCAACTTCTTCAATTCTAATGACTTCAACTTCTTCAACTCTAATGACTTCAACATCTTCAGCATATTCACTAAGGACCTCCAACTTGGATATCACCAAGGACTACAAGTGAAACAAGGAAATCTTACTCAAGAATTAGAGACTGAGGGAATGCAAAAGTTAGAAGGAACCTACATCATTTGAAGTTTTGCAACCAAGAGTTTTTCTCAAGGAAACCATGATCCCAAGTAAGAAGAATCAACCAAGAATGATGGAAAGATCACAAGTGAACCATATAGATGGACCACCATAATTTAGTTAAGTCAAACACACCAACTTATGTGGTGTAACAAAAATATTTTGTTGCCAAAGTAGGTGCTTGAACTTTGTTGTTTGAGTGCAAAGTTGTTTGTGAATGTGTGGTTTGTGATTGCATGCACATTGCTTGTGTGAATTATGATGTGTGTGATTAGAATTGAGTCCTTAGAAATATCTTGCCTATTCTAATCTCCCTTCAACCCAAACAGATGACTACTCCAAAAGACTCCAACATCAAGGTTGATGACATCAACACCGACCAAGAGGACAGCATGAAAGAGCTCATAGCAACCCAAAACCAGTTAAACCAACTGACAGCTCAGTTCATAGCCAACAATAGTAATAAAGATCCAGCACTGCAAAAGTTTTTGGAGGAACAAACCCAACTGATGCTTAAGGTGACTAATCAAATGATCAACATGGAAGAAAGCTACCCCAAAAGAGTCTATGACAACAAGGATGACAGAAATATTGTTCTAGATGGAGCACCAGCTTGCATTATTTGTGGAGACAAGGATCATACTTCCAAGGAACATGAAGGTCAATGCCCTAACTGTGAAGAAAAACATCCTGTTGGACAATGTCCCACCTCTCAAGCTACTTGTTACCTTTGTGAAGGAAACGACCATGTCCCTATCCAATGCCCCATCTATGCCATTGTGGAACAAATGAAACAAGAAGGATCCAAGTATGCAAAGAATGTTGATAGCAAAGGAAAAGGACCAATTATACCTCCAAACAAGACAACCCAATTCAAAGGATCAAAGAAACCCAAGAAGCAAAAGATTGACAAAAGCCATGTGCAATGTCATCAGTGTAAGGAAATGGGACACTATTCTGGTGAATGCCCAAAGAACCCGAAGAATAAAGAGATTGGCCAAGTAGTGTGCAACAACTGCAAAGAGCTAGGCCATAATGTGGCAACTTGTCCACAAGAGCCACGTAAAGAACTCAAGGACATCCATTGTTTCAACTGCAAGAATCCAGGACATTATGCAAGCAACTGTCCAGAAAAGATGAAGAACAAGTTGAACAAGCCTATGGAGAAACTCAACCTTGGCCCATGAGTCAAGTGTGAAAATCAAGGACACAATGCAAATGTTTGCCCATGAGAAATTTTCCCCAGGATCCCAGGAAGACCAATATGTAATTTTTGTTTTAGAGTTTTTAAGGGTGGTAGAACCCTAGTTATTTTGAACCTGCTTGTAACCCTAACCTTCCCAAATCTCGGGACGAGATTTATTTAAGGGTGGTAGCCTGTCACATCCCAAGATTTTCCAAATCTTGTAATGTGAAAATAAATGAATGAAATAAAACTTTGTTTGATTTTCAGGGCCAGAAGAAACTTTTTGAATTTAATTGGAAACTTCAAACCAATTTGAATCAAATAAATCCTAAAGGGATTTATTAGGATAAACATTTATTAAAGGAAATTAAAATAATTTGGGAATTACTATTTTGGATCTTTTTATAAAAGAATTTAGTTTTCAAAAGAAAAGGTGGATCCATAAATAAAGATTATTTTATAAAGCCAAATTAAACCTTGGCCAAGCTTTGGAATTAAAACATTTTGTTTTGAATAAAAATAGCAAAGGTTTATTTAAATAAATTAATAAGGATTTAATATCCAATTTTATTTGAATAAAAGGTTTTACCATTTTAATTAAAACATCAAAAACTTATTAAATTATTTTAAATAAGTTTCCCAAATATTTTATATTCTCAAATAAAACCTACTGAAATGTTTTGACTTTATTTTAGATTTCAAAATAAATATTTTAATAAAATAAATCCTAGTTGATTTTATAATGAAGGTCTATTGTGTTTAATTATTAATGGACCCTAAAATAAAAGGTTATTTTGTTTTAAACAAGTTTCCAAGTATTCTTTATTTCCAAATAAAACCTACTGATTTGGTTTTGAAAATATTTGGATTTCAAATGGAGATTTTATTAATTAAATCAAACCCTATTTTATTAAATAACTAAATATCCATTTTATTTAATTAAAGAATGGATCCTAAAAAGAATAAAAATTATTATTTTATTTTGGAATTTGGTTTATGTTACTAAATAGAACCAAGTTCAAAGTTGTGAAGTTTGGTGATTGTTTGAATCAATTTGAATGTTGTTTGATAGTTTGCAATTCAAATCATAAATTAGATTTAGAAAAAGAAAAATGTTTCAGACAGGAAAAAAATAGTGCAAAGGACCCAGCCCAACAAGGCCCAACAACCAGCCTAGTTTCCCTCCCCGGAGAAAAACGATTCGCACTCAGAATCTAACTCAGACAGAGGCTGACCAGTGGACCCTCCCCTCACTCTTTTTCTCAATGACGACTGGACCCCACTCCTCATGTTCATCCCCCTCACCCACGCGACCTCCTTCCCCCAAACCTCGCTGTCGTTGCTGCCATTCAAAGCCGCGATCAATTCGCAGTAATGTCGCGCCTTAAACCTCACCGTGACTGCACGCTATTTAGCGCCTGCATCTTCTCCTCCTTTCCCCTCTGTCACCACTCCTTCTCCGCCCCGAGGCTGCCACAATTCGGCCCAGCACTCCCTCTGTTCCGACGACACCTCGGTGACGATTCCGGCCAAGTTTCACCACCACTTGCCTCCCTGACCTCGCACCCAGACTCACCACTTCTTGGCGCATCCCCCAGTACCTTTCGTTCGACCGCGGGCGCCCCAGAGCGTCGGCTACGTCAAGCTTCTGAACGCCGCCGCGTCTGCAATCTCTCCGACGACCTCCCCCGGTAAGCACTGACCGCCCCGCGTCTTCTCGATCACGCAAACATCCTTGCCTTGGTCTTGCGTGCCTAACCATGACCATGTCTTGCCTTAGGGCGATCTACAACGTCGCCTTCGTCCGTGGACAGAACCACCCGACGCCGTTCTTTACTCCGGCGAGGAATTACTGCAGACCCTGAGCGCCCCTCGACCAACCGACCACGCCCCAAGCATCACCTCGTCCTCGCGATCACGGTGAGCATCCTCACCTCGTACTTTGCTTCCTAGAACCACCACTAGCACCTCGCCTGACCGTCGCCGCCGTCTGTCACCGCGCAGCGCCGCCAGCTTCTGGTCAAGCACGCAAGAGCCGTTAGATCTTAATCCTGTGGCGTAGACAGAATGACTTCAGCGAACCGGTATGGAAGCATCTGAGCCGCACGATTCATATTAGATCCAACGCACCGCAACACCGATCCGGCCGAACCGGTACCACCCAACCAGAACGTGACGCGTGGCCATGTTTTTGTTTTAAAAACAGATTTGAATCTGTTATAGATTCAATTTTCAAACCCTTGTAACTTTGGATCCACACGTCCAAAAATTACAAATTTTATGTCGTTGGATTCAGGAGAGCAAGCCCTAGCCAACCATACCCTTGGTTTAGTAAATAGTATCTGTTAATTTACTTGTTTTTACAGATTCTTTTGTATGCTTGTTTAGAATAGAAAAATGATTCAAAAATGTTTCTAAGTTTGAAACCTTGGCAAAATGTCTTGTTGTGAACTTACTAACCCTAGGAACCAACCCTTGGTGTTGAAAATGATTTTGGTAAAGTTTAGGTTAGATTATTTGACTTAGCCATTTTTCTAGCCAAATAAAATTATTGATTTTATTATGAAAATGTTTTTGCAAAGAAAACTTTGGAAAAATGTTTTGGACCAAACCTACTGACCCAAAACACCAAGTTTTGCAAATGGCAACAAAAACATAAAGTTTTGCTTTGATAAAAATATTTTTCACCACATAAAATGATGATGGGATTAAAAATGGTTTATGGACCAAAACTCTTTTTGCAAATGACTTTGCCATTTTGGTAAATGACCACTTTGGACTTTACAAAGCTTAGAAACCTAGTGGAGACCACCTTTGCAATTAGAACCATCTCTTACATGCTTACATGCATGACTTAGATTTTAGATCCCATAGTTTTATGTGTGTGTAAAATGTTGTTTGATTGATTATTTGGAATGCTAGTTGATATAGAGTTTGCTTGATTGATTGTAGTGAAATTAGCAAAGTGTGAGACTAGCAAGATCAAGGAGTGAACCATCATTCCCTACCAAAAAGGCAAGTTACACTATCATCTAAAGTCCTACTATTTTCATTATACTTAGTGGATTTTGAAAACATGCATGAAAACAATTTTATACTTATGCTATGCTAAATACTAATAGGATTCCCTATACACTCCTTAGTGAAAATATTGTAGTTGTTACATGCTTAGCCATGCTATATTTTAAAAAGAGATACATGTTGAGATTTTACAAAGGTTGAGAAAAGGACTTGTGTTTTACATAATAAAACAAGGACTCAATGAACCACCTAGGTGGAGGATACTTTAAGTTTTGGAGAAGGTGGCAACAAAAGGAACCATGTTTATGGGTATCACTTTGTGTTGTGCTCCAAAAGAAAACCACCTAGGAAACTTAGAGATTGAACATGTTTCTCCAATTGTGGCTTTCGTGTGCAACCACATGCTATTATGGCTCTGGCTTAGTCAACTACATTGGGAAGACCCATGCACTGTCTTCAGTTAACTGGACATGGGGATCTGGAATGCTTCATGGGTGCTGAAGGCAAGCTAGCAATGGTGTATGGGAGGACCCTTTGGAAAGACTTTGTCACATTCTCAATATGCCAGTACTCCATCTTGGTGAGCACTAATCCAGTAGGCCACTAGTGGCAACAAGATGGGATTGTGACATGTGGGTAAAGTGTACTCCTTCTGCAGAAAATAATAAAATCTAAGTACTTAGCCGTGTCCCCGGTTATGGACAATACTGAGCAACTAAAGTTTGAACTATGGGAGATCTCGACATTCCAACTTCTAAAATAAAAACTTGATGCACTTGGGGGTACCAAGGAATTCAAAGAGATTTTGTTAAGCTTGATGCACTTGGGGTTACCAAGGTGCTCAAGAGATTTTGCTTAAAAGCATGATGTACTTGGGGTTACCAAGGAACTCATGAGATTTTGATAAAACTTGATGCACTTGGGGTTACCAAGGAGCTCAAGGGATTTTGACAAGGACTTGAACACTTGAGTTTCTACCAAGGAGTTCAAGGAACTTGGAAAAGAGATTTGACAAAGGACTAAACCCCTTTTGAAAAGATAGGATAAATATTGCTTTATGCAAATGAGCCTTGAACTCTACTTAGCCAAATATGCATGTAATGATAGGATCCACTTATATTCCACATAGTAGTGAAACTTGCCAATACAATTCAAATGTATTGACCCTTGTGGCTGTAACTTGTAATGTTGCAGGTTTGATTGATTTTAGTGAAGATTGTTTGATTAGGATTACAAAATCTACAACCAACATCTGCCTGTGGCACTTTGAAGATGAAGGACCCCATGACTATAGTTATTCCGCTGCAATGTATTGTAATAGCCAAATGAGCTATGTGTGATGTAATATAATTATGTTATTCCTGGTTATAAAGTTATAATATGACCTTTGTATCTTGATATTACATCTTAACTGTGGATGCTAGCTATTGATCCAGGGACTAGCATTGTAAACACAGGGGGCTCTATCTTATTAAAGATTGGGACCTCTACATCCATGCATACACATATGCATGCATTCATGATTTTATTTAGAAAAGTTTTTGTTAACCCTAATTTTGATGATTAGTGTTTGATGATCCAATTTTGGTATTTTTGGGATGTTACATTTACGAAATATATTTTTAACACAAATGTTAGTGTTTTGAGGTCAAGTGTTTAATATTGAAACCATTTGCAAAAGGTTTCACCTATAAACCATTTTTATACCAAATCAATATTTTATGTTGTTGAAAATGTTTTTTAGCAAAGTAATAATTTATAGGGTTCATGAAATATATTTTTAAATCTTAAAACTTGGTGTTTAGGGTCAGAGAGTTTAAATCAAAACATTTCCCAAAGGTTTTTCTCCAAAACCAGTTTTAACATATAAACAATTTTTTTACTAGAAATGTTATAAATCAAAATTTCATCTTTCAACTTCACAAAATACACTTTTAATTACACAAATTTGTTTTATATGGTCAGTAGGCTCAAAACAAGCCATTTGTCAAAGATTTTATCCTAAAAACATTTCTAGAATAAATTTTATACACAAAATATGCCTATACAAGTTTCTGCAAAAACAACCAATTTAACAGAAGCAATTTACTAAACAAAGTGCATGGCTGGATAGAGTTTGTTTTTCTGATTCCATTGATATAAAATTTGCAAAATTTGGACGTGTAGATTTAAAGTTATGCAATTTACAAGATTGAACATCTAATAGAACAAATTCTGTTTTCAAAACCAATCACAGGCCACGCGTCTTGTCCTGATTGGTCCATACCGCTTCAGTTGGATTGACTAACACAGACCACAGGATTTCATTTTTATCGTGCGGTGCTGATGCTACCATACTGCTTCGCTAAGTGAAACTATCGCAGCGGTTGGATCAAAATCGGACGGCTCCCAGCTTCTTGCCAAGAACTGGCGGCGCTGGCGCGGCGGCGAGCGGCGGATGCGCTCTGGCAGTGAGGTTGCCGGGGTTACAGGAGGCGAGAGGAGTAAGGTAGAAGCTCACCAGAATCGTCGTGGCGAGGGGATTCTCGACGTGTGCTCGGTTGTCGAAGGGGCGCTCGAGGTCGATCTTAATCGCACGCCGGAGTTGCCTTCGGGCTGGGGTGTGGTCAGTCGTTGTCGGAGGCGAAGCTACGGTGCGTTCTAAGACAAGACAGGGGTGCAGTTAGATGCGCATGGTGCTGGGGATTATATGCGTGTCAACGAGAGGGGAGGGGTGGTCAGGACATACCGAGGGAGATCGCCGGAGTTGGGGAGGTTCACGGTGGCGCTCAGACTTCGAAGTTGCCGAGCCTCTGGTGCATGCGCGGCCAAGCTGGGGCTATGGGCAGGTTCTACTGACGGTGGGGAGCAAGCTGGTGGATGCCAGGGAGTGGAGGGTGGTCTAGCTTCGCCGGAATCGGCCGGAAGAGGTCATCGGGCAGTGGGCTGCAAACGAAAAATCGGCACAGCCTGGAGGCAGAGGAGACATGGGGTCTAGGGGAAAGATAGAGGGGGAACGGGCGCTTAAAGGAGCGTGGTCGCAGGGGGTAAAGGCTGCACCAATGTCGTGTATTGAATCGAGCTTTAAACGGCAGAAACGGCCGGCGAGGGCGCGATCACCGCGGGGGGGGGGGTGAGGAAGAAGGCCTACCGGGTGGGGCTCAGCGGTCAGCGAGAGGGGGAAAAGAGAGGTGGGTCCAGGCGTTCAGCATCTTTGCGGGTTGATTCGCAGGTGAAAGAAAACCGGTTCGGCTGAGAGGGGGTGGTTTTTTGCTGAGCTTAGTGGGCTGGTTGGGTTGGGCTGGCTCCTTTCTATTTATTTTTTTGTTCTGTATCACTTTTTCTTTTTCCTATTTCCTTTTCCTGTTTTGATTTTGTTTAAATGATTTCAAACCTTGTTTGAATTCAAACCTTTTTCAAATGTTGAGTATATTTCCATACTGTTTAAACTTGTATTTTAAATACCATTTTATGAATAATTCTTTTATTCTTCTTATGGTTTTATTCGTTATTAAAACAAGCATATGTTATTAATCAAATAAGATTAAATACATTTGCAAATCCTTTATTTCAATTCAAATTTTCATTAAACCTTTTCAGTAGGTTTTATTTATTCAAATGGGTGTTAAATAATTTACCTTGAATTATTTAAAGTATTTTAATATGATTATTAATCATTTAATTTGGGCAATTGTCTTCATTCCAATAGAATTAGAATTTGGTTAATGCCATAATATTTTATTTGGATATTATTTATCCATTTATTTCATTTGGATTTGGATTATATTTATTCCATTTTCTTATGTATTTGTCCAAGATTTAATTTGGCTTTTAAATACTCCTCTTTTAATATTTCTTTCTTTATCTTATAAAACCCATATCTTTTTATTTATAGATCCAAAGTTGGTGATTCCAATTTGTAAAATCTTATTTAATATTTGTTTATCCTTTTAAATATCTTTAGGATTATTTGCTCACCATTTGGTATGGATTTTTAGATAGGTGCTTTATTGGCTTTGGAAATTCAATTTCCTTATCTTACTAAATTCATAAGATTTTATCTATGGCTCCAAATTAAGTGAAATCAATTTCTATGGTTTTATAATATTTTTATTTATCAACCTTGATTATTTCTAAGTGTTTATTGACAAATTTTATATGGATCAAATCCATAGGCTTGGAGTAATCTTGGAAATGATTTTCTCCCATTAGGTTTTTAGAGTTTTGGTTTATTTTACAAGTGTTTAAATTTCAAGATGCAATTAGGGAGAATGCATTTTACTTGATTTGAATTTTTGTTGGGTTCAAATCTTATTCAAAGTTTGTTCAAGATGGGTTTTTTTTTGAACGATAAAGACCCCGAAGGGCCTGGAATCTGCTTCATTACGGCGGAGGGTGTACAATTACAATTACAAGGGGGTCCCT
This sequence comes from Avena atlantica, assembly GCA_910589765.1. NCBI lineage: Eukaryota > Viridiplantae > Streptophyta > Magnoliopsida > Poales > Poaceae > Avena > Avena atlantica. Next base: position 3,875,950 of record OU342733.1, read on the forward strand.
GGAGAAAAGGAAAATAACAAGCCCACCCTGCATTCTTACAAACAACACCCTACAAAGAAAGATGGAAAAGCAATCAGGTCCAAACACACCGCCGACGAACTTTGACGGCCAGCCCCGGCCACCGCTAGCACCTCCGGGGACGAAACCACTTGGAGGGGCAGCCGCGTTCTCCGCCACGACTGGAACCGCGAAGATCCTCCTTTTTAGGAGGAAGAAGATGCCCGAACTATCGGGCTCTGCAGGGCCAACGCCATGGCCAAGGATAGCGGCAGCACATCGCTGACGCTTGGGAGCTGCAGACGAGGGCGCAGATTCCAACGCCCGCTGCAAAGCCACATCAGGAGAGGCGCACTCACCCACTCGTCCGCCAACACCATGTCGGCAGGAGAAGAGGGAGGGCACCGCCGAGCTCCGAATCACCTTGCAGCAACCGGACCACCATCTTGCCATGGAAGGGGAAAGCGCTCTCCACCACATCTCCTCCTCGCCTCCACGGCCGGCCAGGAGAACCAGCAGAGCCTCGCACACTACACCTCTGGACCTCTCTCCCTCGCCTCCACGGCCGGCCAAGAGAAACCCAGGAGCACAGCACCCACACCACACCAGATGGACATCGACCTCTAACTTATTCAGGGAGAAGGCGTTCCCCTTCGACTCCAGCAGCTCCGACCGAAGGAGCAACAAGAAGAGGAAGAAGAACCCTAAGAAGCTCTGGATCTGGCCGCCGAGATTCAGAGCACCTCTCCAACTACCAGGCATAAAGCCCAAACCTAGCAAGCAGCTAACTATCCTACATCTACTGCATATACTACTACAGCCAGAGCGTCGCCTCAGCCACTCTCCGGCGGCGGCGCCGCCAGGGAGGGCCTCGGCTCGGCCCGGCCCCGAGAAAGAAGCTCTCAAGCTACTGTGTATAGGAGAGAGAAAGGAAAGGGGGAAATGAGGGCCGGTGACTTTCTTTTCAAGATGGGTTTTGATGTTTCCATTTGGAATCAAAAAGTTTCTTTTCACTCTAAATTTCAACAATTATTTATTTTGTTTATTTATTTTTCACATTACAAAATTTGGAAAATTTTGGGATGTGACAGGCGGGATGCGGTGGGAAATGGCGGGAAATATCTTTAGTCCCGGTTAGTGGCTACAACCGGAACTAAAAGCTACGTTCAGAGGGAAAGGTCGGGAAAACATGGCGGGAAGCGGTGGGAAATGGCGGGAAATATCTTTAGTCCCGATTAGTGGCTACAACCGGGACTAAAATCTCCGTTCAGAGGGAAAGGGCGGGAAAACATGGCGGGAAGCGGTGGGAAATGGCTGGAAAATTCGAAACGGGCATGTTTGTGTGTTGAATCGTGGCATAGTTTGTGATATTGTGCCCATATTGTGCATGCATGTGCATATTGGGATGGAGAACAATGTTGCAGGAGGAAGTTTCCCTTTTCGTCGCTCGGAAAAGACATTTTCCATTTTTCAAGCGCAAAAAGACGGGTCGTTTTGTGAAGCATCCACCAAAATGCAGTTACAGAATGCTACCATCCCATTTTTATAAAATACTAAAACACCTTAAATGAACTATCTCCCAACCGGGGGATCTCAAACCTTTCTGTCCTTCCCGTGCGAAAAAGACAAATGTGTGCCGAATCGGGAGGAAGTGGGTCTGGTTTGAACTACAGGTACATGATCTAATGCCCGTGAATTTTTGAAAAAATCATTTTTAGACTCACAATATGTTGTTTCTTCAGAGATCCAATGCAAGTTCTAACATTCTCATCCCCTATCTTCACGCACGCCATTTTGACCTAAGTTCGAAACGGGAAACATTCAAAATGGGCATAAAAAATTCAAAAAAGGTCCGAACAGTGTAAATCCTTCGCGTGGTGTGATATTATGTGACATAGTTGCAAGGAAAAATATCAAACTTGGTATATTGATTATGTCTCGAAAAAACCTTCACAAAATGACCTATCATGTTCGAGGTTTCATGGCTTTCGGTCCAAGAGACGGATGTTATGTGCTGAATCGTGACATAGTTTGTGATAACGTGCCCATATTGTGCATGCATGTGGATATTGGGATGGCGAACAATGTTGTAGGAGGAAGTATTCCTTTTCGCCACTCGGTAAAGTCATTTTCCATTTTCCGAGCGCAAAAAGAAGGGTCATTTTGTGAAGAAGACACCAAAATGCAGTTACAGAATGATACCATACCATTTTTATAAAATACTAGACCACCTTACATGAACTATCTCCAAACCGGGGGATCTCAAACCTTTCTGTCCTTCCCGAGTGAAAAAGACAAATGTTTGCCGAATTGGTAGGAAGTGGGTCCGGTTTGAACTACAGGTACATGATCTAACGCCCGTGATTTTTTGAAAAAACATTTTTAAACTCACAATATGTTGTTTTTTCAAATATCCAATGCAAGTTCTAACATTCTCATCCCCTATCTTCACACACGCCGTTTTGACCTAAGTTCGAAAAGGGAAAAATTCAAAATGGGCATAAAAAATCAAAAAAGGTCCGAACAATGTAAATACTTCGCGTGGTGTGATATTATGTGACATAGTTGCAAGGAAAAATATCAAACTTGCTATATTGATAATGTCTCAAAAATACCTTCACAAAATGACATATCATGTTTGAGGTTTCATGGCTTTCGGTCCAAGAAACGGATGTTATGTGCTGAATCGCAGCATAGTTTGTGATACTGTGCCCATATTGTGCATGCATGTGGATATTGGGATGGCGAACAATTTTTCAGGAGGAAGTTTTCCTTTTCGTCGCTCGGAAAATCCATTTTCCATTTTCCGAGCGAAAAAGACAGGTCATTTTGTGAAGCAGCCACCAAAATGCAGTTACAGAATGCTACCATCCCATTTTTATAAAATACTAGACCACCTTATATGAACTATCTCTCAATCGGGGGATCTCAAACATTTCTGTCCTTCCCGGGTGAAAAAGACAAATGTCTGTCGAATCGGTAGGAAGTGGGTCCGGTTTAAACTACAGGTACATGATCTAACGCCCGTGATTTTTTGAAAAAATCATTTTAGACTCACAATATGTTTTTTCTTCAGAGATCTAATGCAAGTTCTAACATTCTATATAAAGGTCGAAACGGGAAAAATTCAAAACGGGCATAAAAAAATTCAAAAAAGGTCCAAACAAAGAAAAATGGGAACAATTATTTTATTTACATCTATATAACAGAGTAGGATAATAGATTTAAATTATAGATCTTTTATTTCTGCAAATTTTGATATATAATAGTTAATTTTCCTAACTGCTCATTTGTTTTTCAAAAAAGGTATAAAAACAGACCTTTAGTCCGGGATTGTATTACCAACCGGGGCTAAAGGGGTGCGGCCCTACGCACGAAACGCTGTGCGCCAAACACCCTTTAGCCCCGGTTGGTAACACAAACCAGGACTAAAGGTCAACCTTTAGTCCTGGTTTGTACTACCAACCGGGGCTAAAGGGGGGGTACCCACCCCGTGCGCCTCGGTTCGAGCACCGAACCGGAGCACCAGTCATCTTCCTTCTTGCGATCTAGCGCCCCAGCGCCGCCCACCGCGCCGCCGAGCCCGTGCCGCCCCTCCCCCACGTCGCCTGCGCCTGTGCCGCCCCTCCCCGGGCCTCCCGCGCCCGTGCCGCCCCTCCCCGCGCCGCCTTGCCCCGTGCCTCTGCCGCCCCGGCGACCGCCGCGCCGCCCACACCACCGCCCAGGTGAGCTCTCTCGCGCCCGTGTCGCCCCTCTCCGGTCGTTTTCTAGGGTTAATTAGTGTAAATTTTATTTGTTAGGGTTAATTAGTGTAATTTTGTTAGTGTAATTTTGTTAGTGTAATTAGTGTTAATTAGTGTAATTTTAGGGTTATTTTAGGATTTAGGGTTAATTAGGTAGTTAGTTCGAAGTTTAGGGTTAATGTAGTTAGTTAATTAGTTATAATTTAGTTAGTTTGAAGTTTAGTGTAATTTTGTTTAGAGATTTTAATTGATTTTAGTTAGTGTTTACTGTAGATAATTAGTTTATTTTAGTTGAATTTAGTTTGTGTTTAATATAGTTTATTTTAGCTGATACTATTTACTTTTGTCATGTTTAAAGTATATTGGTTTAATTTAGTGTTTAGGATTATGTCGCGTCCTCATCATCGTTCACTTGGCGGGAACAACGGATCACTACTAGTGTCTGTCGTCGGGCATCCATGGGACTGGGCTCCGCCAGGCTGGCACTGGGAGGTGCTACCGGCTGGGATACGTGGTATGGTGAGGAATCTGGGTGTCGTCGTCGACCTGAATCTTCTGTGGTGGCAAATGAGTGGTCCAGGTGCGATGCAGAGGGAGCCGGCCCCCGATGAGGTGGTACAGCGTCGTGTCAGGGAGGAGGACGAGCACGTCCGATGTTACATGTACATTTTAGAAGTCTGGTCGCCAATACCTGGCAGCTTCTTCAGGCACCTTACCCGAGATATTCTCCGGTGATGGTTCCTACTCTTTGGGTGCACACCTCCCACGGCTCAGTAGACAGGGCTCAACGTCTTCGTTGAGCTAGATGTGTAATAGCTAGGGTACTATCTTTTATTATTGTTGTACTAGCTGGATTATTCGAGATGTATTGTTGTTTAATTGGTACTTTATCTTTCTTCATCGCATTATTTAATTGGTACTATAATGTGTAATATGGTATATTAAGCCGAATTACTTTATCTTCCTTTATTTATCGCATTAAGCAAAATGGTTTTATCTTTATTCTGTATTAGTTAAGTTATGGACGGTAGAGACAACGAAGAGCACATGTACAACATGAGGGTACAAGAGGTTACCATTATGATGGAGCACACGATGATGGAGATGATGATGGCTCCCAATACCTCAACTTGGATGAAGCCGACGGAAGAGACAACTATGATGAATTCTTTGGTGGAGACGACGGTGGACCTGATGGTGGAGACACCGTAGCAAAGTCCGACGAGGTATATAAAGCCTATGTTAATCACGAGCTAGTAGATGCATTAGTTGATTCATATATATATATATATATATATGTGTGTGTGTGTGTACTAATGACTGTTTCTTCTCTTAGACCTCCGCATCGGGCGAATCTTCTGCAAGGAAACGAGGCCCGACCAAAAAGTTGGCCGATGGTGTGCGTTTCACTATTGATCTAGTTTTTGAGTGCGGCGAACCTTTGGAGCCGAAAGAGGCCGCAAGTGTATTTGTATATCGATGCGGAGCGATAGTCAGGGACGCCATCCCGATCACCACTCAGAAGTGGAATAAGCCAGGAAAGAAAAGTGATTGAGTTGGAGAAACTTTTGTCGATGACAGAGCCAAAGAGGGTCTTTGGAATTCACTCATGACACACTTCTCTCGGCCTAATTGGACACTCGTGAACTCAATGAGGCATTAAGGTTGAAAGTCAGAAAGTGGGCCCTTAAGAAGATGGGAGAACAGTTAAAGGACTGGAAGAAAAGATTGTATAACAACTATGCCAAGAAGGGGCTGAATCCGGCATTCACTGGCCCACTGGAGAAGCAGTGGGATAATTGGGCCCCATTTTTCACATACAAGGAATCAGAAGCAGCTACGGCCAAATCGGAAAAGAATAAGTTAAATGTGGCCAAAAAGAAATATTACCATACTATGGGGATAGGTGGATACAAGACGGTTGTGCCTAAGTGGGCAAAAACCAAGAAAGAAATGCGTTAAAAAGGGGTCACGCCAACTACAAATCAGTGGCCCGTGAGGTCAAAAAATTGGCTCCTTGGGCATGGGGGGTCGTATGACACTAAAACTGGGGAGACTATTGTAACAAAGAAGGCCATTACTAAACCCAAAGGTAAACTTGTTAAAGTGATATAACTGAGAAAAGATGGTAAGATCTTTCCCTACAGAGAGAAAGATGAGCTGACATATGCCCTCGGGAATCCTGAAAAAGTCGGGCAAACACGAGGCTTTGGCCCATTTGTTCCATGGAAGACAGGGTTTCCCGAGGACATCGACACTTATAGAAGCCGATCGAGAAAAATGAACGGGCAGAAGGCGGAGGACGCAGTGCGGTTGGAGGCGGTTGAAAAAAGGAATGAGGAATTTCAAGCCATGTTCAAGCTGCAGCAGGAGCAGATTAATGAACTTAGAGTACTGGCCCGACAGCAAGATCCTGCATTAGACAGTCCGGTGGGCCCATCTCAGTGGAGAAGCAGCGTGGCTTCCACGGAGGTACAAGCTAATAATCTAATGTTGATGGAGAACAATGCACCGGAGATAGATGATACGGCCGGTGCAATGATGGTTCGCTACCCCGTGGATGAAGTCGAGGCAAGGACAGCTTGTGAGCTACATGTCACAGTGAAGAACATTTCTATGAAGGTGGCGCTCGTCTTTGCTTTACCTTGTCCACCGGAAGTGACCTACCATGGAAGTCAGATTCCAGCTGGCTATGCTCGTGTCGGTGTGGATGAAGTTGAACCGACATGTCGATCACTTGAGCTTGACATCCCTGCAGGCGAAGGGGAGAAAACACTGGGAGAAGTGGAGGGTGGGATCATTCTTTGGAAAAAACAATACATCGTGTTTCCAAGCTGGGCGCCAAGGCAATCTTCTCCTCCGAGAAGCAATCCATCACATCCGAGTCCACCATCACCTCCGAGTCCACCGTCTCCACCAAGAAACAATAGTCCACCCCTTCCTGAGAGGGACCACAGCGCGACTGCATCTCCATCTCCGGTGCCTCCGCCTCTGCCTCCGCCCACTGAATCAAAGGGAAGAAAGCGGAAGAATAACACTGCTACGTCTAGGGATACCCAACACCGAAAACGACAAGATCCCCTCCCAAGAGTACCGCCGTCTCCTCCCAAGGTAGCTTATCACCGGACTGATGAGGAAAGCATGGTGATCTCTCAAGCCAAAGTGAAGGCCCATTTTGCACCAAAACAACCCGAGGCACAGGTGCAAATTGATCCAAAAGTCAAGAAGCACTTCAAGGCATTACTTGAGCAACCACCCCAACATGTGTTAAATAGGAAATATGACTATACACGCTGACTTACGAAGAAACTAAAAGAGAAGTCATCAAGCAGTACTGCAAGCGGGAGAAAATCAAAAGAAGTTGCCCAGCTCGGCAAACAGGCAAAATAATTCATCGCCCCGCTCAAGGTGTTACCCCAGCCCACACAAGGTGGAATAGATATGGAAATAGCTATTAAATTAGCCAAGGAGTGTAACGTGCCCGTTGAAGCACTTCTAGCCGGCAGAGATGATGTCTCCAAGGGATCAATAGCACGGAAATTTGTCTACGGGGAGCCTCTGGTCAGCGATGAGGTATTTGATGATCTGCCAACACATATGCGACTGTTGCATATCTGGTACTTGAAAGTCACAAAGGAAGGGCGACAAATTCTCCTATGTAAAGTTGGAGAGGAGTACTTCCGTCCAGACGAGATCTCCAGTGAACTTTGTGAACTATTTCAGTTATTCAACCTAGACGCCCTCGACAAGTCCCTCCTCAGCTGCTATTGTCTGTAAGTAATTAAGTCACTAACTCAGCTCGTTCAATTCATTTCATGTCGTTATCCTCACTATATCTCCTTCTGTATGTTATTATGTATGCAGAATGAAGATTCAAGAATGTAGAAGAAAGTCAATCTAAAACATTGGGTTCATTGATTCAAACAGAGTTAATGCACATACGCTAATAAATAACCTCGAGGAAATGGAGGATAGCTTGCTAATGTTTTTAATGGAGCAACATTACAAGACGCAAATACTATTTCCATACAACTATGGTTGAGAGTCTTACTGTCTTGTACACATTCAATTTTTGTTTACTCGATGTTAACTGTATATAAATCGTGCGCAGCTTCCACTGGATTCTTCTAAATATTGATGTTGACCATGCAAAAGTTGAAATCTCGGACTCATTAAAGAAGCCGATGAAAGACTACCGCAGCATAATTGATTGCCTCCAAAAGTAATGCCAATCATTATCACACTATATCTGTCTCTTTCATTCATTCTCTGAGATGTAAACTAATTAATAACTCATTTATTTCTTTTTTGCCGGACAGGGTTTGTAAAAGGTTCACGGAGGAGGTTCAGGGTGAATGGCATGAGGAGCTCACTTTTCGTACGGTCCCGGTAAGTAGTACGAGAGCTAGGTCCTCGCATCTCTTCAATTCTAGTCTTCATACAATTATCATGCTTGATTATTATTTGATTGAATTATATTTCGATTGAAAAGTGTGCGACGCAGCCACATGGGACTAATTTATGTGGATATTACGTATGCGAGTTCATTCGTGGGTATATGGAGCAGGGCACAGACTTTCTTCGAGTACGTAAACAATATATTCAGAATTTATTTTATACCATAGTTTTGTTGAGTTCCATTCATAATGATCTACTTCTTTATATATAGTTGGATGCGATGCGGGATAAGCTCCTACCACATGAACGCCTACTAGCAATTCAAGAGGAGTTGTCGGGATTTTTGCTCAGGGACATCATAAACATAAAAAGAGAGTACAAATAGACCTTCGTGTAATCGTGGATAGACACAAAAGGACAGCATCCGTGTAATGTAATGATCTTCGTGTAAATCAAATAGACGAGGTCTAGTCTCGGTTGTGTATATATTTACTAGCAAAAGTTCCATGCACTGCAGGGAATTTTTTTTATTATTCTTATGAAGTAAGAACTAAGGACAAGTTTGCAAAATAATATAAATAGTCAATAATACTTGAGTAATATATATCCATTATTCTTGGACACGAACATAAGGTTATTCTTACCTTGGAATGTAGTACCATATATGACTATCTCCAGCTAGATGGTTACTTCTTCCACTAAATGAAAGACTCAGCATAAGGCTAGCCACGAAGACTGAATTAACATAATATATGATCAACTTGTAAACTGAGAGCAACCTGGCTTTGATACTGGAGTGAATAAATGACCGTGATGACACCAGGAGTAGATTACCACTAAAAAGATTAGAAATATATAAGAATTTACCATTGAAAGAACAAACATGGATAATAACCTTTACATTGTTAGACTCTGTTCGATGCTGCCAGGTGATGCTGTTCACGTCGTTGTCTCGCGTTGCTTAGTCCTCTTGATGGTTTTCCGAATGATATAGAAGCCATTAATTAATTGATCACTATTATAAATATAGGAAGAGTAGAATCAAACACTGACTAGCATGCATATAGATCAGATTTGGTTGGTAAAAATTACCTTTGCCTGCATGGTCGAGAGGTACCAGATGCCAGATTAATATCGCGGAGCTGCCCTCCGCCGGTGCTCGCCACCGGCTCCTCGGGCCTGAGATTCTCGTAACTTCACCTCATGGGGCAATCTACATTTTTTTTGCTTTTTTTGCAATCGATCTGGAGTTCTTCTCACCGTGTGGCATCTAGAGTTCCGCTCCGTGTGCCCGTTCAGGCCACCGGTTGTCTAAACCCATGAGTCCTCATATCATGACCACATGCACGACTCGCAAGGAGAAATCGAACAAGCACCTGTTATGGCTTCTAGGGGTGCTCGGTGCATTGCAACAGTCATGGCTGTTTTGTCCGTGGTTTGATCACACTGGTAGAAAACGCCCTATAGGTCCCGGTTGGTAAGGGGCATTAGTCCGGTTGCCCAATTGAGATGGGCAATCGGGACTAAAGCTCTAACCTTTAGTCCCGGTTGCTCCACCAACCGGGACAAATGGGGGCACACGTGGCGGCATCAGAGCGTGAGGGGGGTGGAGCAACACGAACCGGGACTAATAACCTGCTGCCACGGCAGAGATTTGGCTCATTTCTCTGCCGCGGCAGAGAATTCATTTGGCACATTTTGTTGCCGTGGCAGCATTTTCGCCACTTTTTATGCCGCGGCAGAGAATTCATTTAGGTTGTTTTATTGTTTATTTAGTGTTTTGCACTTAGGAATGAAGGAACCTTATATTACACAAGATCATCATGACAATATTACATTCAATACACGGATCGAGTTCATGCACTACATACAAAAGTTGCTATTCGATGCTACCGGCCAATTCCTTCAAAGTTGCTATTTTTACAATCCCTATTATCTATACACAGCAGAATAGTATTCCCCTTTCGGGTCTAGGACTTCTGCATCCAAGAATCCCGTCAATTCCTCCTGAATTACTCGTACGCGATCCTTTGGCAGAAGACCGTCCCGTAGACGTTCGATCTGATTTAAAAAAGGAGTCAGCCTATATGAATGAAACTAAACACAATTTGTTTGAAATTAAAAACTATAGAAATTGTTTATGTACGTGGAGTTGCTCTAAATTTCTGCTCTTCTTATCGCACGTCTGCCGGATGAACTCGCATATATAGTAGCCACATAGATTGTTACCTGGTCCCTGCGTCAGACACTTTACGAGAACATAGTTCAATCAAAATAATAATCAAGCATGATAATAACTGTATCAAAACTAGAATCAAAGAGATGCGCGGATATAGCTAGTGGTGCGTACATCTAGTGGTTGAAATGGAAGCTCCTCTTTCCAAACTGATCAGTAGTTTGTCCATGGCCATGCCTACCATGGCCATGCCTACCGAGACGACAAGGAGCGGTGGCTTCGAACAAATTGAGCCATCTCACCGTGTAGTGGCCGGTAATGCCCCATCCGCTCAGCGATAGGTAAACCTAATTTGAGTAGGACCCATCGTTCTAGATGTCTTATTACTGGCCGACTACTGTGGGCAATAGCTCATGAAAACGGCCATAAAACGCGAAAACGACGTGTTTATGGTCATATCTTTCCAACATGTATCAGGTCGGAAGGTCACTGCAAATCGCCCTGGAACCCCCAAACCGTGGGCAATAGCTCATGAAAACGGCCATAAAACGCGAGAACGGCGAGTTTCTGGTCATATCTCTCAAATATGTCAGGGTTCTTTCGAGACATGCAAATCCGGCTGAAACCCAAAAACTGTGGGAAATAACTCATGAAAATGACCATAAAACATGAAAACGACGAGTTTTTAGGCATAACTCTCAAACATGTATCAGGTCTTAAGGTTGCTTTAAGTAGCCCTAGAACCATAAAACTGTGGGCAATAACTCATGAAAACGGCCATAAAACGCGAAAACGACGAGTTTCTGGTCATCTTTTTCCAACAGTGTATCAGGTCGGAAGGTCATTGTAAATCGCCCTAGAACCCCTAAACAGTGGGAAATAGCTCATGAAAATGGCCATAAAACACGACAACTACGAGTTTTTAGTCATATATCTCAAAAATATAACGGCTCTTACATGCCTTGCAAATCCAATTGGAACCAAAAACCGTGGGCAATAACTCATAAAAATGGCCATAAACACGAAAAAGACGAGTTTTTAGGCATAACTCTCAAACATGTATCGGGTCTTAAGGTCATTGTAAATCGCCCTAGAACACATAAACTGTGTGCAATAGCTCATGAAATAGGCCATAAAACGCGAGAACGGCGAGTTTCTGGTCATAACTCTCAAACATGTCAGGGTTCTTTCGAGACATGCAAATCCGGCTGAAACCCAAAAACGGTGGGCAATAACTCATGAGAATGACCATAAAACACGAAAACGACGAGTATTTAGGCATAACTATCAAACATGTACCGGGTCTTAAGGTTGCTTCAAATAGCGCTAGAAACATAAAACTGTGGGCAATAGCTCATGAAAACGGCCATAAAACGCGAAAACGACGTGTTTATGGTCATATCTTTCCAACATGTATCAGGTCGGAAGGTCACTGCAAATCGCCCTGGAACCCCCAAACCGTGGGCAATAGCTCATGAAAACGGCCATAAAACGCGAGAACGGCGAGTTTCTGGTCATATCTCTCAAATATGTCAGGGTTCTTTCGAGACATGCAAATCCGGCTGAAACCCAAAAACTGTGGGAAATAACTCATGAAAATGACCATAAAACATGAAAACGACGAGTTTTTAGGCATAACTCTCAAACATGTATCAGGTCTTAAGGTTGCTTTAAGTAGCCCTAGAACCATAAAACTGTGGGCAATAGCTCATGAAAACGGCCATAAAACGCGAAAACGACGAGTTTTTGGTCATCTTTTTCCAACATGTATCAGGTCGAAACGTCACTGTAAATCTCCCTAGAAACCCTAAACAGTGGGAAATAGCTCATGAAAATGGCCATAAAACACGAAAACAACGAGTTTTTAGTCATATATCTCAAAAATGTAACGGGTCTTATAGACCTTACAAATCCAATTGGAACCAAAAACTGTGGGCAATAGCTCATGAAAACGACCATAAAACGCGAAAACGACGAGTTTCTGGTAATATCTTTCCAACATGTATCAGGTCGGAAGGTCACTGTAAATCGCCCTGGAACCCCCAAACCGTGGGCAATAGCTCATGAAAATGGCCATAAAACACGACAACTACGAGTTTTTAATGATATATCTCAAAAATATAACGGCTCTTACATGCCTTGCAAATCCAATTGGAACCAAAAACCGTGGGCAATAACTCATAAAAATGCCCATAAACACGAAAAAGACGAGTTTTTAGGCATAACTCTCAAACATGTATCGGGTCTTAAAGTCATTGTAAATCGCCCTAGAACCCCAAAACTGTGGGCAATAGCTCATGAAAATGACCATAAAACACGAAAACGATGAGGTTTTAGGCATAACTCTCAAACCTGTACCGGGTCTTAAGGTTGCTTTAAATAGCCCTAAAACCATAAAACTGTGGGCAATAGCTCATGAAAACGGCCCTAAAACGCAAAAAAGACGAGTTTCTGGTCATATCTTTCCAACATGTATAAGGTCGGAAGGTCACTGTAAATCGCCCTAGAACCCCTAAACAGTGGGCAGTAGCTCATGAAAATGACCATAAAACACGACAACTACGAGTTTTTAGTGATATATCTCAAAAATATAACGGCTCTTACATGCCTTGCAAATCCAATTGGAACCAAAAACCGTGGGCAATAACTCATAAAAATGGCCATAAACACGAAAAAGACGAGTTTTTAGGCATAACTCTCAAACATGTATCGGGTATTAAAGTCGTTGTAAATCGCCCTAGAACCCCAAAACTGTGGGCAATAGCTCATGAAATAGGCCATAAAATGCGAGAACGGCGAGTTTCTGGTCATAACTCTCAAACATGTCAGGGTTCTTTCGAGACATGCAAATCCGGCTGAAACCCAAAAACTGTGGGCAATAACTCATGAAAATGACCATAAAACACGAAAACGACGAGTTTTTAGGCATAACTATCAAACATGTACCGGGTCTTAAGGTTGCTTCAAATAGCGCTAGAAACATAAAACTATGGGCAATAGCTCATGAAAACGACCATAAAACGCGAAAACGACGAGTTTCTGGTTATATCTTTCCAACATGTATAAGGTCGGAAGGTCACTGTAAATCGCCCTAGAACCCCAAAACTGTGGGCAATAGCTCATGAAAACGGCCATAAAACGCGAGAACGGCGAGTTTCTGGTCATAACTCTCAAACATGTCAGGGTTCTTTCGAGACATGCAAATCCGGCTAAAACCCAAAAACTGTGGGCAATAACTCATGAAAATGACCATAAAACACGAAAACGACGAGTTTATAGGCATAACTCTCAAACATGTATCGGGTCTTAAAGTCGTTGTAAATCGCCCTAGAACCCCAAAACTGTGGGCAATAGCTCATGAAAACGGCCATAAAACGCGAGAACGGCGAGTTTCTGGTCATAACTCTCAAACATGTCAGGGTTCTTTCGGGACATGCAAATCCGGCTAAAACCCAAAAACTGTGGGCAATAACTCATGAAAATGGCCATAAAACACGAAAACGACGAGTTTTTAGGCATAACTCTCAAACATGTATCGGGTCTTAAAGTCGTTGTAAATCGCCCTAGAACCCCAAAACTGTGGGCAATAGCTCATGAAAACGGCCATAAAACGCAAGAACGGCGAGTTTCTGGTCATAACTCTCAAACATGTCAG